>JASSUY010036136.1:0-49136 GCA_032466535.1 Forpus xanthops
ATCTAGATAAATTATCCCATAGAGCATGCAGCCTCACGCTGGAAAAGTTACTGTACAAAATGCAGTTCCATAGTATAAACAATATTATTTCTTCATGCAAAATATCATTGTTACAGGTAAAATTAGTGACTACCTTGAATTTCTGCAGTTCTGTATGGTGTCAGCTGTACTTTGTATTTGGAATCTCAAAGACTTGTCTTTTTTCCTGTACCATGTCTGTGCAACTGCAACAACTCTGGCAGAATCTGAGACCTTTTCTCTAACTTTCATATTTGTAGTAATTTTTAACCTGACACCTTGAACCATTAGCTGTCTTTCGAGATCCAGTGGGTTCTCACAGGAGTGTTCACTGATGAGTAAGAAGCTGAACATAGATGTGACCTCTAGTCCTCTTCTTCATTTTCGAGCTTGTTAGCTGATTGTTCTTACGCAGTATGATACCAGATAGAAGCTACTGCTGTAGATCTGTTTTATGCTATGGTTTTCTCCCCATGTGGTACCCTTTATCTATTATTTAATAACTTTTTGAGGAAAAAGAAATTCTACTGTAACAATACATAAGACATTAAAAGTTTGCTTGGAAATTTGTGCGTGAATTCCACATTTTATGGAAACTCCTGCAGAAATTATATTGCCAGATAACACTTGAGAGAGGGGAAATGGGGGAGGGGAAGCAAGATTTTCTGTACTGGTAAACTATTACTATTCTGATTTTTATATTTGTTGTAAGTATAAATATTTTCCTATTCCTATGAAAGTACTTTACCTCTTTTTTTTTTTTTTTTTTTTTTAATAAATATGCATTTGAAGGGGAGTTAGAACCTGATGATCTTAAGGTCAGTTCCAATCCTAACTACTCAACAATTCTATGATTAGTAGTGACAAGCCTGAGATATTTTTTGGTTTGGGTTTAGATAAAAATGAAAACCAAATGGATTTTGCCTTGTACAGAGAAGATATTCTAGCTATGTATAGCAGTTCTTCCCATGTGGCACATATATATTTGAGTAGTAGAGGTTTTTACCCTCATTGTCTTAAATTGGAAAATTCCAAGAATCAGAGGTCAAAAATCCTAACTCCTTATGACTATACTGTGCAGGTAACTTTGCCATGAAGAGACCTGTGAGTTGATCATAGCTCATGTACTACATATTATTTTGGTTTTGGGGTTTTTTTTAGGGTTTATTTTCCTGAGGTAAAAGTCAACCCTGAAGGATGCAGTGAAACTGGGACAAGAGACATTCATGCTCTTAAATACAAGAGCCATGGTTTGAAGCCCTAAAATAATCATTTGCATTTGTTTTCAGCTAATTTCTTTAGCTTGATAGGCTACAAAGAAAGAATTTGTTAAATTCAATTTCCTTCTTCTCATCTCAAATTCTGAATCAAAGGGCCTGAGAAATATCCTTATCTTGAAATTTGCCCCAAAAGTACAGCTTGCTTCATTGCAAAGACATTATCCTAACTTGACTCCAGCTGCAGGTAGAACCAGATAGGATATATTACATAAGAATAGGGAGACTTTATGATTTATTTGAAATTTGAAGTTTCCTTTGAGTTTGTTTCATCAAGTAGACAGTACTTCATGAAATATTTGGGGGTTTTAATTTTAAATTCAGATCTGGTCTTCTGTATATTCAGCTATCTCCTATATATTCAGCTATCTCCTGTAACTGAAAGCTTCTTTTGAGTCTAATATCTCTACATGGTAATCATTGCTTTAAATAAAGAATTGTCATCTCATTGGCGGCTTAAAAGGATGAAATTCTGATAAAATAGATTGGAAGGTAGGTAGACAGGCAAGAGAAAAATCCAACTGACATACACACACGACTTTTCTGTAATTCTAAATGTTTCCATTTCAAATGAATTGCAGCCATTAGTTTTTAATAGTTTCTAACATTTTCATTTAAAAGATCTCTTTTATTTTTAAACAAGTATAAAAATATCCAAAGACATATAAACAATTGTATAAGAAAGTTATTAAAAAAAAATTGCATCTTTACAAAATTTGAATATAGCATGTTTGTAGAGTTTGTAGCTCTTGAATTTGCCATTCTGCCTTTTTTATCGCTATCAAAAATAAATATTTCTTAATATAAGCTAATTTCTTTAACTAATTTTCTTTTTCATATCCAGACATTTAAAGTGTGACAAAATACAGCAGGAAAACAATTCAGTAACCTAGTGTAAAGATATATTCTTCTCAAATTTCAAGTCAGTTGGACAGAGCCTTGGGTGACATGGTCTAGTGTGAGTCATCCCTGACAATGGCAGGGGGTTTTGAACTAGGTGATCTTACAGTCTTTTCCAACCCAAAACATTCTATGATTTTACGATTCTATTTTATTTTTTACTGGCAAATTAAGTTAAATCAGTGGAAGTGATTTGGTTCTGGACCATTCCAGTTTCCATACCCTTATCTGTTCTCTAATTGGCAAACAAAAGCAGCCACATCTCCTTCCTTAGTAAACTGCTTACAAAAGGTTCAATGCCATAAGAAAGGTTAATTTACTTGGCCAGGAAGGAAGAGGACTTGAGCAGCAGGAAAAGGAATCAAATATTTAATGAATTCCCCAAGTAGCCTCCCATAAAGATCAGCCTCTTATAAGGTACAGATCATTATTTACAGCAACTCAGAGGCTGCAAAATCCTCTAGAGAGACTGGAAACTCACCAAACTCCTTCAGGTGCCTTGCACCTGTAATTCCACTCCTACACCATAGCTGAAAATTCCTGATGTAATCATTTTCCCTCTTGTAGGTCTGTGGAAGTTACTGTATTTTGTTTATTTATTTTGTTTTTAAAATATTCCAGGTAGTTCTATGAAGACTAAATATGTCCCTTAGTTATGGGGTTTTCCTAAATCTTGGTAGTAGCCTGAGATATTCTAAACAGAAAAAAAAGTTTCTATTTAATCCCTTTTAAACCAACCCACCAAGCTCCACATAACTTTAATAGTCTTAAAGCAAATTGGTTAGGTTATTTTTATTTTTTTTTCTTTGCACATTTCAGCTAGGCTGTCTTATGTAGTGGCACAAATCTCAAACAAGATCATTCACTTGCTTTTTCTGTCAAATTACATTGCAGAGCCAACAGCAACCAGGAAGTGTGAAATTTCATGCTAGTTTTTTAGTTCCTGATAAATCTGGTCAGGAAATTATCTGCTATAATTCAAAATCTTTTAGACAAATATTTAAATGCTACAAAAAGAAGTTAAAAATGTGAACTTAATGTGCTTATGGTCAGTCAGGTTGTTTATACAATGAGCAAGAATATTTCAAGACTAGATTTAAAAAAAAAAAAAACAAAACTAGTGGAAAGAAGCTGAGAATTTACAGAAAATCTGGCAGACATTCACCAGAAGAACCCAGGTGCAGTTCTTGATCACATAACTCCTGAAATCACTGAGAAAGTTCCCCTTGTTGAACTATTACTCCAATTAAATTATTCATGCTCCCATATACAAAATAGCTTTTACCATCCCAGATGAGATACAGCACTCTGTTCTAGGTTTCTAACTCATGCCTGGGAGAGTCTGATGGTCAGGGCCAAAAGACCATACCTATCTTGTCTCCAGATACTGGTCTTTGAATTAGTGTGTCCCAAGCCTTGTGTAACTTCCCGCCTAATATATACACTTCATTTATCTGTTTAATATAAAGACTATATATAGACTTTATACATATATATAAAATTCACCCTTGATTTTTTCCTATGTTCTAACTCTATATTTTTTCCCCCTCAGACGCTGGTCAAAACTACATAAAGTTTTGAAAATACAGTAATATTGGTCAAGTTATTGTCTTTCAGCTTACTATAAAATATGATCAAGGGACTTCATAGGTAGTCAAACTGCACCATAGTTCTACATCAGGTGCATTTGTTTGAGCTTAACTCTGTCCCACTTCTTAGAATGACATGTATTTCTATAAAAAGAAATTAGTCTCCCAAATCTGAACCATGAAATCCATGACGATGTAAACTCACTCTGGACTTTATCCAGGATAGGGTTGGGGTTTTGTGTGCATATATTGTCAATAAACAGATACTTGCATCCTGAATACAGGCATGTTAACTGGTCAGACACATAACTTTGGTTGGTTTGTTGGTTTTGTTTTAAAAGAACAAGAGCACATAAAACCATGTAAATATGTGCTACCTACATCCTCAATTTTTATACTGGCAGTTGTTTCTTCCTAAAAATGTGACACTGTATTTACAGTTATTTCCTTACATTAGAAAAAGGAATGGGTTGCATGTCATTTGGAAAAAATAAATAAATGCCTTCTTTTTTTCCTCACATTATTGTGACTATAATTTTTGTAAGATAACATGCTATTAACTTAGTATTTCGAGGTATTGCTTTTTGACTGGAAAAGGACAGGTTTAAAGTTTCTCTAGAAAGTTGGTACCTTTCATTAAGATTTTGCTTTGGGGGAAAAAATCAATAAATCAACCCTATAAATAATTAATTACCACACTGTATGGAATAAAATTCCTAACCTATAGTAAAAAACAATGGTCTTGGAAATGAAGTAGGAATTAGAATATGTCTGTCAACATGCATAGAAAGGCAAAAAAAATTGGAAATTCCTAGGGAAAATCACAATCCCTTCAGATGACATCTACATATATTAGCTTAAATATGTAAAGAAAAACATTTTATGATCAACTAAAAAGATCCTTTAACATACATATTTGAGTACATTAATAGCATCACTATTTAGAATGCTGTCATATAGCATGTCTGATCAGGGTCAGAACTACAGTCTGTAAAGTAATTTTATCTAAGATATTACTAGACATTCAGACTCTATATTTAGAGAATGATAATGATATTTATAAAATGCATTACAATTATTTTAAACAATATTAGTATCAACTATTTGCTGTATAATATTGCAAATTTATTATAGCAAAAAGTAGTTTGTGGTATTTGTGCAGCTACAAGTAGGCTAATTTTCAAGCACTTATAAACTATATAACTGAATTCTGTAGAGAAACTTTATGGTTTTAATTATTATGATTTGTCTCCTGACAGCTGAGTACTGGGGAGGTTAATCAGTTATTTCAATTGAAATGTGCAGTAATGAAAAATTAGAAGAAAATAATTTGATAAGTAGGGCATTTGGAAGAGTCTAGCCTTAAGCTAGTCCAATCAAATGCATTGCAGCACAAATAAATTCAAGGTTGAATTCACTTATTCATGCTGACTTAAGAGGGTCCTGTGGGTTTCAGAGAATTTGACAGGTTTAGCCACTTCTTCTTCTAGGACATAATTTTGAGATTCCAGAGTAGACTTCCCATAGTGTGTGCTAGTACCCTAACTTGTCTACTGATCTCTTCCTCTTGTCTTGGACTTTGAAGTGAGTATAGCCTGCAATCAATAACAGTTGGGCACAAAATTGCATGATAATATGGCTAATGCATCGAGATAATTAACTACATTTTGCATTAAATATTATATTTAGAATACACATTCATGTTTTCTACTATCTCTTGTTTCAAGACCTCAGTGTCTTGAAGAAAGAGCTGTTTCATCTGTTCCCTTTGTAAAGTTCCTGGTTTCTGAAGAAGCATGCCTGTCACATATAAGTAAAAAGCTGAATGATGCATTATCATTTAAGAATGAATGACAAACTTTACTAACCTGAAAATCTAAAAGATCTAAAAGATCAAAACATTCTGTGAGTCCTTCCAACTTATTCGTCAATAGAGTGAGAAGAAAGAAACAGAAAGTAGAAGTCTGGGACAAAAAAACATAACTGATTATCCAGTTGGGGAAGAGCTCATCTGCAAGTGATTGTTCATTACAGGACAGTTGAGTGGATTCAAACTAGCAGTATGCTCACTTTTAAAAGAGCTTCATTAAGGGTCTCCAGCTCTTTGTAGTTTAACCATGGAGCAATTAGCAAATAGCTGTTTGTCAGCTGATTTTTTTCAATTTTGTTTTCCTATGTGACACAGTGAGCTTAAACAACTCCCCATGAGTACAATTTGCAATATACAACATACAAGTGAATTCTAATACAATACCGTACCATTCCCCATATGTATCTGTATGCGTTTGTATGCTTGAAAAACGCTTTTTATCTATTTATTAACAAATGCTGGAAAACCTTGACCACATTTTCTCAAAATACCTCATAAGAGCAAGAGATACACAATGGTGTATTGCAGCCAAAGTAAATGCAGTAGGATTTGATGTAAAATCTGTAACAATTTCCAGATTGCGAGATATACTGTGCAATAATTCTAATTCAGTGAAAAAATGTGTTAAATGTTGTAATTCATAAAGACAAAAAATGAAACTTGATAAAATAGAAAATAGGAAAAAGGTTACTTTTAGATGGAAAGTTTTCTAGGTATTTGAGCAGAGGTTAGAGGCATGTTGTAGTAGTTAACAGGAGAGTTTTGCTAATTAGAAAGAAAATGCAAGATTATGCTATTGTGAGGTACAAGCTGATGAAAGAATGCAAAATAACTTTTTAATTAGGATAAAGATGTTCCATTATAGAGATCTGATGTTAAAAGCAAACAGAAACTCTTAGCAGCTTAACTAAAGTGAAAAGAAATAAAGTAATAAGAATAAATTGTGCATTGCTTTGGGTTGGAAGGGTCCTTTAAAGGTCACCTAGCCCAACCCCAAATAAGGAAGCCACATTTCTAAAGCACAGGAAAAAATATGATTATAAGAGAGGTTTTACATCAAAAGCTCTGAATCACATTCAGAGAAAAAAAGTGTATTTCCATGCCAACAAGAAGGGATGATCACACATACACAAAGATGGTAAAATTTTTAGAAAAAAATCTTTCCTCTTGTAATCTATATGCAGATCATTAACAGAAGGTTTATAATCATTTGACACTATTTTCTAAAGACCACATTTCAAAATAAGTCATATCAATCTGGAAATATCAAAGTTAAGATGTTTACTATGCCATATAAAAAAAATAGCTTCTGCATAGCATGCCTTTGAATAGCTCAAAGGCGAGAACAAAAACAACATGGGAAGTGTTTTATGCGAGGCTTTCTCTGTACAGCTGTGTAAGGATTGGCATTTTGTTTGAAAGGGTCTTACTTTCAGTAGCATTTTCTCATTTATTTCTATCTCAGCTGACTCATCCAGGCCCCTGGTAGTAATGCTTCTCTTGTACTAGACTTAAAGGACAGTGCTGAACTAAACCCAAGCCAATCCAGATTACCCCAAACAGCTGTCACAGATGTACTGCACATGTAGATCCAAACGAAAAGGAGCTGTGGGGGGAGTAAAGCAGGAGAAGCTGAAGAGAAAGGCAGCATGCCGCTATGTGCAATTGGAAGTGACAAGAGGACAGAGAGAGCTGTCCTTTCCCCACCGCTCTGTCCAAAGACCTCTGGGTAATCCCAGACAGGAAAAGGTCCCTACCCCTGGAGTGGTAGAGGGATTAATGGACCCTGCTACAGGCTGTTAAGATACTGCGAAGTCACATTTAGTAACAAGAGAGATTGGAAGAGAAACCTATGAGACAAAATCTGAAATAAGTACATTGACTGGATGGTCAAATGCAAATTATATACTTGATCTCTTCAGACATCAGGAGGAAATGCTGTTATCACCACATAATGCAGGTCATATTTCCTGTTAGTGAAAGATAAGTTGAAGTGATTTACATTAATGTCATCTGGACGGGAAACCTATACAAACCTGGGGTTTTGAAATTTTAGCGTTAATTTGAGAGTGAAGAGGAAATTCAGAAGTTCAAAAATTACCTAAATTGACAATGGTTTTAGGCTCAGCACAGCAGAATACTTTATATAACAGACATAGAAATCTTGTATTTGATTAAAAGCTTTGTTTATGTAGGCCAAATACTCTGTATTTAAAAGGAAAATAGTTTTGAACACATTTATTTTAGCCTAGAGAATGCTGACATGACTTTCTTAGGCATGTTTGAAATGTGAAAAAAGAAAGGATTAAGGCAGAGAAATATGCCAAAATTTACACTTTCCTAGAAAACTGCCAATGTGGTAGAACCACAATGTGGTGCTATTTTTATGCTTGAATGTAAGCTACCAAATCATTCTGATGTCAAATGGCAGAACTAATGGGAAAAAAATCACCTGAGATTTTTTTTTTTTTTAATTATAGGGGGAGAAATGAAATACTGCAAATTAAATTCCCCTACTTTCTAAGGAAATAATGATACAAAGAAACAAGCATGGTTTTCAGGTAGTTTAGGTGGTTTTGCTCTACTGGACCTTGTGAAAGTAATCACAGTCAAAATTAGGGAAAGAAAATTCTTAGAAAAGGCTACCTGTAGTGAACTGATTATTAAAGAGAGCTGTAGAGCTGGATTAGGTATAAGAAAACCCGGCATGTTGGCAGGTTTATAGCACATTGGAGGCAAAGCAGAGAAAAAAAAGAGAAAAAAGTCTAAGATAAGGAGCTATACCAGGTTTCAGAGCTGAACATATTGTGGAATTTTGGAGGCAAAAGAGAGAATTTTGTTATGTCCTTTGGGAAAATAACCTGAATGGGCAAACTATGGCTGTTGCCACAGCAACCACTGGTATGCAAGGGATCCCACACAAAACATTTATTGAAAAAGTCTAATGAATTTGGACTTGATTACAAGGGATGGTGCAGGCTTACTTCTCCAGGGGAAGTATTTAATTTGAAGCACGTTATTGGTGCAAAATAATTGGGACTAAGAGAAAGTTATCTTTTATACTCATTGAATATTTTACCATCTTACATTTTGTCAGGCTTTGGTATATGCATAGCAACAAGGACTATCACAGAGTTTTCTACATAACAAAATTTGCGTGACAAAAAGGAATATCTAGCTGGTGAAGGAAAACAAGGGCAAGAAGATCTTTTAAAAGATGAAAGGAGTGGAGTTGGACAGAAAGCTCCTGTAATTAAAATTAACTCAATATAATATCTGTGAATGAACAGTTCCTGTCTGTAGATTACCATCCCCTGAAGAATATACAAGCTCTGTCAGAAGTCAGACCAATCAAAGAAGTTCGTAATTTTCCCGGTCACGCAACCATTTCCTTTTAAGCAGACTTTAAATTACCTATTTCTATATTTAAGACTAACAATCTGACACATAGCTGATATATGATAATGAGCATGTTACTTCTTCTCTAGTAAGACAACATAGAATAAAGTCTCCTTCCCCAGGCCCAGAGAACTTAATCTATACTACATGTAATAGCTAACTGGAAGGATCTTTGTCCCAGAAATGAAAGTCTGTGAGGGACAATAATGCAGTACAGACTTACAGTACACAGTGTACTCTATATTTTAATTGATGAAATAGAAAATATGGGGGAAAATGGTAACATTCTGAATGACTATGAGAGAAGTTGCATTTTATTGATTACAGATTGGAATTTAACTCCTAAAAAAAAAAAAAGAAAGTTACCATCATACAAGCTGGGATGCATGGTTGTGTCTGAGGAGGAGAGAGACAGGACTGAGGTCTGCTTGTCAGATCATGCATACATTAGGAATCATTGATGGAGGAGGAGGAGGGAAGAAATGGGCGCTTCCTAGGGAGAGGTCATCAGCTCTGCCACTGACTAGAACAGCCACAAGTAGCTCTTTTGTGTCCCTGTATTAATATTAGGGTAAAAATTCTTGTTCAAATTATCATCTACTCATATCTTCAATCAGTATTAGGTGCTCTGACAATCATGGTTTGTTGGGCAATGCTCAGAGACACTCTAACTCATATGTCTGTTCTGTAATCTAAGGGACTATGCTGTTTCTCTGTCATGCCTAGGTTTCAGTACTTGCTCTTACATACTCAATTTTTAAACAAATTCATCCTACTTATATAGCAATTTCAAAATCAGGATATTTAGATGCTTCATGTGGTAAATATCACATGCAGACCATCTCCAGAAATAGCAGTACTGCAACTTATTCTCAAATGATTTCATCTATTTAGAACATGTGTTGGAGTAAGGTCAGATGTTCATTTTCTGACATTACTGCTGAGGCATAGATAAAAGTAGTAAAATCAGGAATCTCAGTGCTAGGAAGAAGTTGCAAACTCTTGGCAGCTTTTAGCTGAAGCACAGTGGAGTTAAGTGTGCCATCCCTGCTAGGTAATTGCCTTGGTGATGCAGCTGGTAGTGCTCCACTTACTCAGCTTGTCTTCTAACAGCATACTGCCCTCCACACAGCAGGGATGGAAAACAAGCTCATGAGAACTTCCCGAGGGATTAGTCTGAAGGGAAGCTTGCCCAGGGTAGTGGTTATGTAGTGGGAGGCTGTAAAGCAACACTGAGCCTTCTTCACTTTCGTATGTGAGAAATATTAAGTAAACAGAGCCTTTTTATCTCCACAAAGTCAATGAAGTTGCATTCTTCCAGCTCAATCCTCCCTTATGTCTATCATTTCACTGCATGCCCTAAATCTGTAATGGGTTCTTTTAAAATAAGAAGATCCAGCAAAAAGAGGCTTCTGATTGATCTAAATACCCTAGTCACTGACATCAAACCAGCACCAGATATGTTTCCACTTGTATTTTATATGAATAACACCTCAGTATTAAATATTTGGGCATAAACAATCAGCTATTTCATGCAAATCAGATGTACTCTTTATGTTTCTCATGATATAGATGCCAGCCTGACTCCTTCATTAGGTAAGAAGTGTTCAGACTTTGCTCACCATGTAATCAAGTATTAAAAGTTCATCACAAATAAACCCCATCAGATTGAAAAAAGGAATTCCTTTGGAAGAAAATAGTCAAGGAAGTTCTGAAAAGCAACATGCAACTGGAAAACTCAAAGAAGTCTATTATTTCTAAGAATAAATTTTGCTCCAATAATCATTAAAAGCAAATCACTAAAGTAGGATCCTATGAAACTATGCATTGAGCGAGCAGCCCTTTTGCTGAAATAGAAAAGGACTTAAGAAGGAAATAAAGCTGAGCAAATAGACAATATCAGAATGCTATTACTAATGACAATAACATAACATTTTTTTTTTCTACAGGTTTCTCAAATGAAGGGATTTCTTGATTAAATATATGGAATTTCTCAATACTTAGACAACTCAAACTTTCTGTAGCTGCTATAGTATAACATTATAAGACAAGATAGCCCAAGCCCTTGTGAAATTTCTGCCTTAACTGGACTTTTTACATTTCAGTAGCCAAACCCACAAAGGTATTGGAACTGGCTTAAAAGAAAATGTAACACAATTTAGAAAACTACTGTCAGATTTGCTACTTTAAGTAAGTTGCATTTAAAATCTCTAACCTATGAACAGTGTCTTTTTCTATATAATAATTTTAGAGAATATATACTCAAATTTATAACATTTACATCTATTTGTGTATTATAATTTTAATTATAAAATTACTGGCTTAATGATTTATCTCCACATAAGCAGCAGCTAATCAAATTGCACTCTGATCATTTTTACATAGAGCATGTCCCCTGAAAAAGAAGAAACATCTGAAAACAGAGGGAAAGCTTACATCTAGATAGATTCAAGTGAAGATCTGCAGAAAGAAATAAAATGAGGAAAAATGTGACACGGATGTCTCAGCAATGTAAACTAAAGTGAAATAAAACGTTCTTCACTCATTGTCACAGGCAAAATTATCTTTACCTGGAATATATTTAGTTAATTATTGCCAATTAAAAAAACAAAAACAAAAAAAACAAATATAACCAGATAACCCAAACACCTTTAAGCACTGATTCAGGTATTGGCAAAAAGTGAATATAAGTAATTAAAAACCACATAAGTAAGACTTCTTCCTCTCTCTTCTTCAGGCTTAGGTCAAACATATTTTAAATGCTATCTCTGCTTTGCCTAGTCCCTCCAGTGAGGTGAGTGGTGGTGCAGGAGGTTGGGGGTTGTATGTGCACTGGTTTCTTTTTTCTTCTCCGCCATGCTTCTTGCTGCTTTTCTTCCACTGCACCATGATTTGCAGTGTCCTTGCTCTGCCTGGGCTCACCTGCAGTATTAAAAGCATCCCTGCCCTGGCACGTCCCAGGCTCAATATAGAGCTGTCTGTGACCAGCAGCAGGCAAGACACAGCCTCTTGTCACGTTGGGCATCTTGCAGCCCTGCTGCCGAGGCCATGCCAGATATGTCTGATAAATTCCTTCAAAAGCAGTTTCCAGGCAAGGAGTAAAGGACAAATATTTTGATAGTAGCATAAAAGGTTACTGCACATCAGTATCGACAAAAAAAAAGCGCCAAACAACCCACCCCAAAATCACAAAGAATACAAAAGCAAACAGCAGGATTACCTTGTGAAGAAGGAAAACCTGAACCCTGTTCACAAAGATCAAATAAAGAAGAGGCATGGTCAACACTCCCACAAATGGTTTAAAGAATTCATACACTTAAAGGCCCCCTTCCCTCTGAACTTGCGGAAGTTAAGCTGAACGAAAACAGTAACCTAGATTTTGAGATGACTGAAAGAAAATAATAAAAATGCAGATAACTGGATTTTTCAGTCCCATCTTTATGACAATCTACCAAACAGAATAGATAGATAGACAGATATGTATGTATAAAGCTGAACCTGAGAACGAGGCTGCGTTTTTAAACTTCATAAGAATGCTCTTCAATCTCTTCTACCCTTAAACACCAGGCAGCAGACACAAAACAAAATGTTTCTCCATTTGAATAGGTTCTCCTTCTAACATAAAACAATGTGATCTCTTAGTAGAAGGAGAGTTTAATATCCTCTTCAAGCAGTGCTTTTACAGACTGCAAAATATTAGTTATTCCCTAATCAACTTTCTGAATCTTAACAATACCTTTTAATTAAGGATATGATGCTATCTGCTTCCAGGTGGCTTTTATCAAGTGCCTCAAATTAATCTTGAACGAAGCCAAAATATAAAGATTTCTCACACAAGTTTCAAGGACATCTGTGCTGCAGAGCTCAGCTCTAGATAGGATTTGCAAAAAACTCTTCCTTGCTGTTAACAGAAGTTTGCTCTCACATAGGATGCAGAAGAAGCTGCTCCCACCAGGAATAGAGTAGAACAAGGATTATCCAAGATAAAGGGAATAATAAAATTCATTATACTAGAATATATGTTGTATGTGTATACATATATATACTATATATATGTAATATAATGTACACAGCATATTTTGTGCTTTACACAACTTGTTAATCCAATGAATCTTGAATAGCATGGGTTCAAGAAAGAAAAAATATATGTATTTGGGTCCTCAAAGCAGATTTCAGAAAGTCTAATATTAATACTTACTGAGAGAAAATTAACTCTCGTATTCACAGCCATATCAGGTATATGGTAAACTGAATTTTCTACTCTCTAAAAGCTAGTCCAACATAACTAATGAGTTGACTGAGTCAGTCACAGTTACAGATCACGTATGGATTTGCTTTAAAAGAAAATATCAGATAAAAGTTACCTCTCTACATTATTATGAAGATGAGTCTGCTGGATCATTAGGGAATGTATATGTAATAAAATCTGAACAAAGATACATATATTTTTTCAGCACATACTGTACAAAATTGGAGTCTGATTTATTTGGGAAAAGAGAATAAAGGGAAAGAGAAAAAGGAAGCTTACTCATAAACAGTACAGCTAAGCCTTTAGTTACTTGCATCTACAGATGCACACACCAGTATGCTTGAGACCAGAACTATGATGCAGTACAGTATTTCTAAAATTCCCTTTTCTGAAAAATAAATCAGACAAAACTTAAATAAAACTCGGTGATTAAGGCTTGTCTTAAAATGAAGTCAACCACTTACACTGTTTGTTCATATATTATTCATAATCTCCATGGTGCCCTTCGTGAAATCTCAATAATTCTGCTTGAAGAAACAGAAAAGAGATTTCCTATATAGTTTCGAGCATCATGCAGAATTATTTATTCCCTTATCATAAAAGTATTCTCTATATGGCAATAAAATAAAGTGTTGCATACTAAGAGCAAGGAGACTTTAAAGAAAAAAAAGAGACCATTTCCCAGTGCTAAACTGAGGTGGATTCATGGTGCAATGACAGTTTGAGGTGGAGGACAAAGGAAGAGAAAAATGATTTGTAGGCTAATTATTAAAAAGTTGTATGTTAGTTTACTTAACAGTGTGAAGGGCTAAGTATTTGGATACAGATACATCCTGTAGGGAGGCTCCAGCCACTTTCCTTATAAAGTGGCTAGTTGGGCTGATTGTGTTGAAAGAGTATCGTTATGTTCTTAAAGAATGAGCACTGTAAAAGTTGCTTATTGTTGGCTTTTGTGCATGCTTCCTCCAGTGAACTTTTCCAATGTTTAAATTACAAACTATTCATAAATAGCACAACAGTGGGTGACTGAATATGTTTTCTAGCTACAACATTCAAGCTCTTATATCATTTGACCTGCTGCTGTGACTAATATGCTCTTTAAATAGACTAAAGAAATAGAATTTCAGGAGCTTTGCCATTTAGTTTTTTTTTTAAAGTTCAACATTATGCAAATTAAGAAAGGTGAAAAAGTTGGATATTAACAGCTGATATTATTGTTGCCTCACTGAAAAAGAAACAATTTCTCTCTATGATGTGAAAGAAAAGAACTAGACATTTTTTTTTTCCAGGCAGTTTAATGTGCTATACTGTCAAAGGCCCTTTGGGCACCACACAAAACTGATTTTCAGTCTCCTTTACTAACTGTAGTGCAGTTTCTTTACTACTTACATAGCAACAAAAAAACCACCTTCTTTGAAAATTATGTAGTACACTGGAAGGTCAGAGCATCTGCTTTATTTTATCACAATACTTCAGCACTAACAGTGAGCAAACTCAGACCAACAACAATAGGAAGGGTCAAACACTCAAAGAAAATTGGTTGCAGCCTGGCCCATGGACTATATTAATCCTCTCCCCCATGTGTCTTTAATGGAAATACTGCATGAAAAAAATGCATGCATCTAGATTACTGTATCTTCTACTTTTTTTTTAGAACAAGTCCAGAGAGGGGTCATGAGGATGATGAGGGGACTGGAGCACCTCCCATATGAAGATATGATGATTATATCATTCTATGATTGTTATTACTGTTGGCAGCAGCAGTGTTTTGTGTTAAACCTCAATTACTGAACTGTTCTCATCTCAGCCTGTGGGAGTTACATTCTTTCGATTCTTCTCCCCATTCCTCCAGGAGTGGGGTGGGAAGTGAGCAAACGGCTGTGTAGTACTGAGTTACCGGCTGGGCTTAAACCACCACGTGCCTACATTTGTTGTATTACGTTAATATGACCTCTAGGTTATAATATAAAAATTGAGGCAGGGAGGGACAGCTTCTTTGTGTTGCTGCAGAAAAATATTTTTACATGGCACTTCAGATGATACCAGAGGCTATGAAATGTTTAGAACCATTAATAGGACTTCAGAAAACGTGAAAAAGATTATATGGGATAAAACACCCTTGTCTACTATGTAACATATTAAAACCACAATATTTATTACAAACCCTGATTTCCTCTGTGGAGAGGCATTTAACTGTATGGCAAACAAACTTGGTGATATACCGGAGCAGGGAGTTATTCAGAACTCTGGCATCTGTCTTCTTTTGCCACTCTCCGCTGCTTCATGTTCAAGTTTTATGAAATTTCTCCACCTCATTTTCTTTTTATAAGTGTTAGAACTGCTGAAACCTGTCCCAAGAGACACATCAGATTCATTATTTAAAAAAAAAAAAAAAGGGATTAAAGAAAGATATTTGATTCCTGGTTATAGATTTCTCTCAGTGAGATTTGCTTCTTTCTCCACACAAGCTGTTCTGTTAGACAATTTTCTGGTATAAAAGGCTGCATCTGTGACCTGCTGCTTTGTTGTGAAAGGCTGAGAGTCTTTCAATGTAAAAAAAAAAAAAAGTCTTCCAAGAATATTTCTAACATAAAGAAGAGCATATCCTTTCCCTTACAGTTGTGATAAGTACTGAAAAGCAGCATTTGTGGGTTTGGTGTTACTTTGAAAAGTTAGGTGGACCAAAACTTACTTACTTGAAGTGCTGCTTTTACATTCCCTAAAGCTGCTCAAGTACTAAAAGAGAACAGGGTGAATGGCACTCATAGGTACTTCTCATCCAGTGGTAGAAACCATCACTAGGACAAGTGAGGAAGTTCAGAACCACTACAGTCTGTCAGCCATAGTACTGGCTATTCAGAAAGAGGGAAGTAGAATCTGGAACCAAAACAGAAGCAGTTATTTGAGAATCAGAACAATTGGGCATATTACAATCCCACACAAATTCTGCTGAGATTTATTATTATTTATTTACTTATTTAGAGACAATCTAGTATAATGAACTTCTCCAGCAAAGGCAGCTCTTCAGTTTAACACATTGTACCTTTACCTTTTTCAGTGTTTCTATTCTTTTACCTGTACCTTCTGCAATCTTAGTAGCAGAGTAACCATTAAACATAAAGAAATTCCATCTAAACACTGCTTTACTCCAAAGCTTTGAGTTGAGAAATCCACCAAATGCTAATCCTTCAGAAGTGTTAATTTTTGTAGGTACAGTATCTGCAAAGATTAAGGTATCTACAAATCAGGATAGTAATTGTCAAAAATAAAAATTGGCTTAAGGGACATTTGCTACTGGCTAAAAAAATGTTCAGAGTGAAGCTTGAAATTCAAGAGGTGAGAGAAAGAAGAAATGGCAAAGTAAAAGAAAAATGTATTTAGAACATTTTCTTTCTTACCACACGTCTTTCCAAATTTACTTGGCTGCTTCTTCCTGCACTGTTATAAACCACCTGTCTTCACACCAAAGCACTAAGTGCTGTTCTCTAATCTTCCAAGTATTGTACTCTGTCTGAAGTTTTCTCTCTTATTTTTCTTTAATTTTTAATTTTCTATTATAGAGGCTTGCAACACATACTTCAAAACTGACTGCATGGAAACTCTCAAAAAATATATGGCTTTGGAAACCCATAGTGTCTCCCTGTGACTAACCAGCTACCCTCAAGTCCCTATCTTCAGGCAGGATAGAAGATGGTCTGTAGTAGATGTAACACTTAGAAAATAACTCCTTTGTTGGAAATGGAAGTGTGCAGGGAAGGTGGCTATGTTACATAATCTTCCTTTAGATTTTGGAGTTAGAGGACCTTTTACTTGCTTAAACATTGCATGGCATACCTATTTCACCCCAGTGTCCATGAGCTCCAGCTCATGCACACACACATATATGTAAGTCATGATGCAGTTAACATCAGTGAGTTTAGGCAGAAACTAGTCCTAAAAGAAAAATTTGCTGAAGATGAACCACAAATCAAATGAACATTTTGTAAGGTCAAGCAGATCAATTTTAAGACAGAATAGCAGGTGCTTACTGATAGATTTGTGGCTTTTTTTTTTTTTCAGAAACCAACAAATTGAAGGTATATTGTTTAGTGTTGGACAGATATAAATTCTCATAACATGATAGAAAAAATAAAAGTAAGGCTGCCAACTGCAACTGACTTCTTTGAGAATTCTGAGAAAAGTGATCAATGCAAGCTCCAATTTCAGGTAACATGGTAAGGGCAAGCACGCTGGTATGTGTCAAAATTTTAAACAGTACATTTACCGTTTGTTTGCATAACACATATAAAGGACTTAAATTTATCTCAGTGAGATACCCAGCAGTTCTGTTGGTTATGATGGCTGCAAACCTAAACTATTTCTACTGATGTTGCCTACTTTACAATGTAAAGAAGCATTGTTTAACACACCCATTCTCTTCCAGTTCTGAAGATGACTAAGTTTTTTATTTGACTTGTTGCGTTCTGCATTCCCTAATGATATTACAAAACTTTTAAATTTTCTCATAACAATCTTTGCTAGGTTTCATTTCTGAAACTCACTAAGAAAGGTATTCAAAATAGAAGTTGGGTTAATGATTAAACTTTGAGATCAAGAAGTCAGTTTTCTTTAGTCTTGTACATCCATCTAGAGGAATGAAGAAAAAGGTATAGACCAATTATTGTGACCTTTAAAAACTCATGATATCCAGCTCTTGTTTTCACAAGAAGAAAATCAGTACCCAAATATTCTTTTTGAAAACTAAGGTGTTTTTATTTTTCTTCAGGTCAACCTACCTTATGACTGTGTGGATTAATTCTCCATTTTCATTGCAGCAAACCAGTGCAGTTTGACAAACAT
The DNA here is from genome assembly GCA_032466535.1 of Forpus xanthops. NCBI lineage: Eukaryota > Metazoa > Chordata > Aves > Psittaciformes > Psittacidae > Forpus > Forpus xanthops. The sequence goes on from JASSUY010036136.1 coordinate 18,142, forward strand.
AATGCCATCTTGTAGCACAGATTACTATATTTACATTTTCATCAGTATTCAATAAGGCTTTAGCTATGATTCTGAATCATAGCCATTTGATTGTACGGAAATCAATACCAATGCCACCATATCTACCAGGACAAATAATATGAGGCAAATTTTCCATTATTCATAAAGTTTAGTTATTGCTGTCATTCTTAAACAGTTGTTTAGCTATTTAATTTATTGGCAGAGAGATGAGTTAGTTATGAACATCTTTAATTACATTTTTTGTCACTTGACAAAACTGATTGTTATCAAGGGAAATTACTTTCAAAAGCAAAGAAAGAAAGGAGGAATCAGCTATGTTGAAGGTCTCCCATACAACAAGAATAAGTGAAAGGACTTATCAGTTGATTTCTAATTGAGTCTGATGGGAATAAAAGATACAATACCATTTATTGAAAGATATGTACATGCTTTAAGTGTACCTCCTGTTTTTTTTTTTCCATTGGTATTAAGGCATTCTTTTTATCCAATCGTCCCCTAGCCTTTGTGTACAGAAATACCCTTTCACTGAAATCATCTTTATTTTTTAATACATTATGGCTCTGAAATATGAAGAATACCACAATGAATGAAAAACATTTTAAATTCAGGTTAAAAAATATTAGCTAAATTGAAAGTGGTGAGGCTACTCGCTCAGACTTCATGAAAGTAAAATCACCACTGTTTCTTAGCAACAGCTTCATGACCAGCAGAAAAGAAATGCAGACTCTGCTTAGCAAACCATTTCCTGTCTGTTTATAACAAAAAAGTAATTTGTCCATCAATAACGAAGTAACTTTGCTGGGATTCTAAAATATCTACAGCTGACAGTTGAGTAAACTCAGTACAAATCTAAAAAAGAACAAAATATTGGGGAAAACTGAAATTTGTACATGATCACCTGGCTGGGCCATACTTGTCTGCTTCTGTCTCAAGCCAGAAGTAATTAAACTTTTTTTTAAGCAAGTTTTGGTATTGTTTTCCCAGTTTTTGGTTACTGTGGGCAGTACTGTTGCTACATCATTTCTAAGGGCAGGGAAGGAGGGAGTAGGCTGGAAGAAAAAGAGAGAGAGAAGTTTAAGAAACAAGTATTGGATTGCTAGAAAATAAAAAAAAAATAAAACATCAACTTTTCTTAACCTGCGCCTTTTAAATTTTATTTATTTATTTATTTTTAATTTGGAGTAATTTCTTAGACCTAGGATGTAATTTATGCATTTTCTACAAGTTCACACTGTACATTTTATGGAAATAGAGATTAACAAAGCTGTTCAAAAGCACAGATTCCAGATATAGAGCTGGTGGAAAACAGTAGCAGATTGCATGTCTTAATAATGTGGCAATATGTAATGTGCTGGCACAGTATAATGAGTGGAGTCCAGAATTCAATACTGGTCAATTTTCCTATGCAGCAACTAAGCATGTGCTTTAGGGAATCCTCAGCCACAAATGCACCAACCTCCCCTGTCTGCTATTGACAGTAGTGAGAGCCACCTTAGATCCTGGTGCATAGATAAAGCTGATCAGATGCTTTAATTAGGAGCTGAATCCCACTCCTAATGACAATATGTGAGGCAGCTTATTCTGCACTTTACAAACTAAGGGGTAGAAGAGAATATGTAGGCAGAGAGAAATAATTCTGCAGTGTGTCTTCACTCCTGAGCTGAGAAGCCATGCAAGTAACATCACCCCAATTCTACAAAAGTGAGTGCAGAAAGAAGGCAGGAGGCTAGAGGACAACATAAGCAGGGAAGGAACATGAGCCTGGCAACACAGGACAGCAACTGAAAGCCAAACTTAAGGCCCCTGGTGACAATACTGAAACCCAGTAAGTTCAATATTAACTTGTGCTTAAACAATATGTTATCATGGTATCATTTCCTGCCCTTTGGGAATGGGAATTGTCATGGTTTAAGGCGTAAATCACGCAGCCCACTCACTCACTCCCCCTTCTCTCTTCCCCCTGCTCCTGGAGGGATGGGAAGGAGAATCAAAAGAATGCAACTCCCACAGGTTGAAATAAGAACAGTTTAGAGATTAAGGTATAACACAAACCACTACTGTCAAAAACATAGAGCTGCACCAGCTACCAAGGAGAAAAATGACTGCTACTCATTTTTCTGAATCCATGACAGGAACACATCTGGGTTTGGTCCAATTGGTCTAATATACTTTTATCACATTTTGTCTTTGCCATCTTGTGCAGTTTCCTCAATATGATATAGAACAAGATTTTATGTTCAGCTATATCATCTTATTGGCACTCTTTACACTGACAAAGTAGATATAGACCTGCCTTTATCTGAGTTTTTTTTTCTACTGAAGACTGTAAACTTAATCAGGGTTTTCCTAACCTCAGTTTGAATAATCTCCAGATGGAAATATCCACATGCAGTGCTACAAATATCCCATTAAATTCTTACTTCGTAACACTAAAATTATCTTTAAAATCTCATTTTAACAACAAAATCTTTCAAAAGTGTTTCCATATAAAATCACCAAGCTTTTTTAATAAGACATAATTTTTATATGCAAATAATATTTTTTGCTTTTCTTTTATTTCTGACATAGCAATACATTTTAAGAATTTGCTTCATTGCCTGAAGTTATTGGTGCTTGCTCTTTTTAAGCCTACTTATACAGCAAGTAGTGGTAATTGTATTTGTAAGACTATGTAACTGTATTTTAAACTACACAGCAAATTAATTAAAAAAAATAAGTATGTTCAGTGTGACTAGGATAATACAGGGAGTGAAAACCTGGCTAAATATAAAAAAAGAGCAATTATTTGAGAGGCAAAATTCCAAAGGTATGGCAAGCTAGTGGAATGAAAATTGGAAGGGGAGGAAGAAAGAAAGAGAAATAAAAATCCATTTAGTGCTAAACTTGCTTAGTTGTATAAGTTAAACTTGGTTTTAATTTAGAACTTTTAAATCCATTTTTTTTATTCTCTTTGGGAGAATGTTAATGCCTCAGTAGCATTGAAACAGTGATGGCAAGCAAGGATTTTTAGTTTACAGTCAGTTTCTTCTAGACCATTTGGAGGGTATAGTTTTAGCCAAGTTTCTTTCAAATCTAGGACTTACATTAATTTTCTTCAGCAGTAATAGAGGATCTCAATGCAAATAAGGTAGCAATTACATGTCTTGTGGCTGCTGATGTAAAATAAAGCAAATTAAGGAAAGTTATAGATATGCACCAGACATGCTCTCCATTTCCTATCACATACTCAATGATAAAATACAATATAGTCTCTTAAGCTAGACTTGGAAAAGATCCTGCCAGAAATACAGTGACAATTGTGTGCTGTCTGGGAGATAGGCTAGGTAAATTGGTCTTCCGTGACATTATGCTCATATATAACGATAAATTAATGTTGGCAGTGCTCCTGGCTGCCTGCATTCACGCTCAGATTTAGAATTCATTTAATTGGATGAATTTCAAGTAATACTGGAAACTTCTGTCATTGACCAAATTGCATCTTCCCAGAAGTAGAAAGACACAGACTATTCCTGCAGAGAAGTATTGAAAGGTTTGACAGTCAATTGATCTATGCTAGAATGAGCACATGTTTCTGATTGAAAGCCAAAACAGCTCAATAACTATATAAGAGCTGTTTTCCTTTTTTAGTACATGTGTCTAATTAAAGAAGTGTTCCCTTATGGTTTATAGCAGCATGGCTAGCACCCTAGAAAAGTTTGTCTCCCAAAAGAATGCTAAATTTAACAATGACAATGGTTTTCCGTTCTGAGTTACCTACTTTATGGCTTTTTTAGTTCATGTCAGTCATATTTCTTCAGTAGCAAAAAATGATACTCTGGAGTGATAGATGCTTATATGCACTGCCTCTTATACTACCTTTCACTATACTGGCTTGAGACAATTTTTTATAAAATGAGTAATGAGTTAAAGTGTTTTTTAAAATCACCTGCTGATCAAATTAATCTCATCTGAGTTAGATGAATTTGTCACATACACTATTAATAATAACATCGGAGGTAGAGCCATAACCTTCTTTGTCTTAGTTTCTCAGCTGACAACATATGAATCCAATATTCTTATTGACTATCCTTAACACTTTCTTTCTCTTTTTAGTTCAGTGTTTTGTGTGTCATAATCTTTTTGTCCATTCGCATTGTTGAATGGCAAGGGAGATAAGATGAAATGCAAGCAGTCAGAACAACTCAGTTAATACACTACTTCAAACACTTCACCTGGTATATTCTGTTAGCTCTTGTCTATATCAAAAAGCCAATGAGTTATTTACAGTAATTTCCACACCATGATTGCTCTTAGTTCAATAAAACAAAGCAGAACGCTATAGAGAAGCAGTAAAGAAAGAACATGTTCAACAGGTGCTTACACCTCTACTGTCATGAAATTAAACCAAGTTATCTTATTTTTCTATTTCTTTAATGAGAACAGATCAAACTTCTGTAGATTAAGGCAAACAATGGTATCATGGTTTAAGCACAGTCAGTAACACAGTCAGCCGCTGGCTCACTTCCTGCTCTTCCTCCCCCTACTCCCAGAGGGATGGGGAGGAGAATCGAAAGAATGCAATTCCCATGGGCTGAGACAAGAACAGTTCAGTGACTATGGTATAACACAAAACCACTACTGCTACCACCAATAATAATAACGATAAGGGAAATAAGAAGGGAAGAGAACACAACTGCTCACCACCTGCTGACTGATATCTCTTCTGGGTAACTGCCCCCAGTTTATATAGTGGGCATGATGTGCTGTGCTATGGAATACCTCTTTGACTAGTTTGTGTCAGGTGTTCTGTCTCTGCATCCTCCCAGCTTCCCCTCCTCCCTGGCAGTTCACGAAACTCAGAAAGTCCTTGGTCAGTGTAAACATTACTGAGCAGCAACTAAAAACATCAGCGTTATCAATGCTGTTCCCAGGCCAAAATTCAAAAACACAGTATTGTGCCAGCTACTAATAAGGAGAAAAACTACTGCTACTGCTGAACTCAGGACACATGGAAACTCTTTATTGATGATATAGCTTACATATTAGTAAAGACGAGAAGAGATTGCTGAAATGCTTCAAGGTATCATGTAACACTTGTTTACAATACAGTTTTACTAAGAGTCATCAACAATTCTTTTATCCCTTTTCCTTCATCACCACATATCCCCAAATAAGTCTAAACTTTATTTGATTTGCTCATATTGATCAGTTTCAATGCTGATCAGAGCCCTACTTCATTCTAATTATAGAGAAGGAAAACTTTAAAGGACAGTTCCTTTCCCTAGGCATTTCCACAACTATTTAGATACACATTACCTGAACAGCGCTGGATATCGACTTACACATCTGAAAAAATAAAGTGTATTTATCCATGTTTGGCACAGAATCACACCACAGGCAATCTCTTTAAAATCAACAATACTGAATAGGGAATAAACCTGAGCAGTTTGGCATGCTGTGTGTATTTCACAGACAGCATCAAATTAAAATAATCTCAAGCTATATGCTCTACAACAATAGCAACAGACTTTATTATTTTCCTTTTACACACCTTTTTTTCTTGTGGTTGTTCATTTCCAACTGGAGTCTCATTTTCCTGCCCTCTATTATCACCCTAACTCCTTAATGCAGCTCTTATATTTTGTAGATACTTTCTGTGAAATGAAAGCATGCAAACCAGCCCGGTCAGCATGCCTTATTTCTCTCCCTCCACGCCCCCCCCCCCCCCCCCCCCAGACCATAAACATCAGTACTTGAGAACAGTCTTTCTTTTCTTATTATAGGAATATTTGTTCTATAGATTTCTCAGATTCAGAACAATTTTAGAATTCAAGACATGTAAGTTGGAGAATTTAGGTCATTTGATGATCTTATTCATAAGGGCAGATGCATGAGTTTCAGTAAAGGTTTTCCTGACTTTCTTTTCTAGCTAACATGAACCTTCAAAAGTTTAGACCTCAAGGAGAAGTAGAAATCCAGTATGTATTAATAATCACATACAAAAAAGCTCTGGTGTATACTAGCTATTCATATATGCAGGTGTATTTTCAAGCTGCATAGGTATGACCAAACTTGAGGAAGTATCATTAAGTCCTATGTGTGCACAAGAAGGCCCCTGACACAAACTCTAAGTGTAGGTACACACATATTGTCTAGTAGAGTGCCAAAGAAGAATAAAACAACTTAAAAAAACCCAAAAAACAAAAAACAAATTACCAAACTCCCCAAAAAATCCCCAAAGCAACAACAAATTCTGCTCAGCAAGAAGATAGTTAATGGAAAAAACACACAAAGAACTGCATAATTGCTCATTCAAATGGTGATCATTTATAAAAAGCATGGGTATGAGATCCGCCAAGTAGCAGCTGTGCTCTGCTGATCCACCAAATCACACACAATGGTGAAAAAATCATAAAAAAATAAAAAACCCACCAGTGTTCGTATTGAGAACAATAATCTAGCTTTGCAAAATAAAGCATAATTTTCAAAACTGAAATCAGATAAACAGCCTTTTGCAGCATTCATGTTTAGTTTTGTAGAGGTGGACCAAGACTGCTCAGGAAGGGACTGCCCTGTGGTCAGCAGGAAGAGACACAGGCTGCTTCCTGTCTTGTTGAACAAACAGAGGGAGATGACAGAGGAGTTTTCATTAAACAGCAAAATAGAGGAAGCATATGGGCTAGTGTAAGACTAAGGAAAATATTTCCAGGGAGTTCATTAACTTTGTAACCACAATAACTCCTGTCAAGCCGGGCCTATTATTACTATATATGAGGTGATTTAGCAGCAGCTAACAAGCCATACTGACTCCATGCAAGAAGTTATTTTTCAGAAGCATTTAACTTGAATATAAGGGAAAACTTACCTGAACAAGAGCAGGGTCACATTAAACCAGTTTTGACTTTCCACTGCAATCCCATGAGATACTGCAATGCCAGAAAAGACTAGTTCTCTATCAGAGAACTGATGCTTGGATAGGAATTGAAATGGAGGACACTAGAAAGTGTTAATGCACTTCAGCTATTTTCTAGTAGAAGTCTCTGCAGTCATAATGAAACTTATGATTTCTGCTTTAATAATTGCACTAGGAAAAAAAGATTATTCATTTGCTCATGAAATCTATAATCTAACTGTTCAGTGATATTTTCCCTTCAGTATAATTCCACAGGAGAGTGTGAAATGACTAGTGATGCCTTCTATTCCTGTCTCTCTCTGCTGTCACAGAGAATAGAGGTTTGGCTTCCTTCTTACTTCTTTTGGCAAAAGAACTTACTAAAGTTTATTTTTTTTTCTTATTTTCACTCCTAAATCTGATTAAAGGAATGTAGCTTTGCCTGAATAAAATAAATAACTGCAGCTGAGAATTTCTTTTCACTCAGTTTCTTAAGTACTGTATTGACTAACATAGATAACAGCTTCATAATAAACCTACTCAGCTCTTATTTGGTAAATTTTTATTTTTTTAAGTAAAATTTAGTAACCAAGAAGGAGCTTCCATGGTTGTGGGCCTACCAAATGTTACACTCTCCCTTCATTTCTATGAGCTGTAGCAGACATATGAAAATATAAAACCACTAAAGGAAAGTATGCAATTTCACATTTGGTTCAAGTAAAATTTACCATCTGACAACAGTCTGCTGTAAAAGTACTCTTGCTCTAAATAGTGCTAAGGTCATACAAGAATATCCTCACTTAGAGAGAGAAAAACCTGTCACGCATTGGGAACTTGTGTGTTTATATAGAAACATCTCAAAAATTAGGGCATAAGGAGAATTTATTGCTGTCTAAAATTGTGAGCTTTAGTCCAGATCTAGTTACTTCAGTAGAGCCAGCTGGAAATTGACAGAGGACAGGATGGCTTAACTGGGAACTTGATCCTCTTGGCAGACAACATTTGCTTGTTCCAAAGGCTGAGGACTTCTGCTTATTTGTTTCTTGTTTGCATTTGCAATCAATCTGAGCACTGGTTTATCAGGCAGCACTACCCACCACAGCTTGACAGCTGAACAGCTGAGGAGGAGGAAAAGCTGGAGAAAGGCCAAGGGACTGTACGGTGACAGAACATAGCTGGCTCTACACAGGTAGATTTATAAGTCTACAGAAACAGGTATGCATAATTCCTACTACATATGCTACCTCAGGTTAAAGGTGGGGGCAAGGAAACTTCAGTCAGCATTTTACAAGTATTGCCAACTGAACCCTTACCAAAGGAAAAAAAAAAGCCTCACTATAGCTCTGACCTTTAAATAAAGTTGCAACATAATACTCTCTTGATAACTGGCTAATATTACTTAAGGATGTAACCTTTTTCCTTTAGTTCTGCTAAGGTGATTAATACCACCAGTTTCATATTGCTGGAAGATAGATGCTAAGATCATCTCTGCCACATGGAAAGTTATGTGAAGGGTAGAACAGCACGGGGAAAGCTGTCCCTCATTTGTCCCTCCTTAGCAACTGAGATATTACATGAAATACAGCATGTTTCAGTCATACACGATCAGCACAGCTTACATGTGAAATATCACCTAGGCTAGACACCAATATATGGCCGAGGTTTTGGACTCAAAAAAATAAATCTGAAAACTTCCTCAGAGGAATCTATAGAACTAGCTACACTATTAATTACTGTTAGAATTGAGTTAGCACTCAAATTAACAGCAAATTATGACAAGGATATTCTCTTTCCCTTAAAATACTGTTATTTGTACAAACTAATGGCATATACATACATGTATGTGACACAGAAAATGATTGCCATGTTCGGAGCACCTGGAAAATCTATTTCCAGGGACAAAATAGTGCTGAAAAATAGATTAAATTAACTCTGAAATATTTTCATAATGCATCCTTATTTTACATGAAAAATTGCTGACTGTATTCCTTGTAGATGATAAAAAGGAAGAAAAAAATCCACAGAAATATTAACGAGATATTACCAACTGTAATATAATATAAAACATGCAGTAAATAAGAGCAATTCTATTGTTAAGGAGTCTTTTAACTGTCAATTTGTGTAAGCACAGATAAAGATACAACATTTCCCTTGGTAACGCCAAAGACAGAGCAATATTAAGCTTTGTAGAAAAGATCAAGTTCTTTTAAGTCCCTCTTGATATTCTTCCAGGAGTTTATAAACTGATCGCATTCAGCAATTAAAAGAGTAGTGATGAAAGGTAAAATCTAAAATAATAACATACACTGTTTTCATTCTGCTATTTCATCTATGAGAGCATTCAAGATAAAATGGAAGAGAAATACTGAAGAATGACCAAAACTCAGATTTTCCTGTATCAATTTATAGCTGAAGTTGCCATGTCACCACCACCACCCTGGCATTGGCTCTACTGGCCATAGGGGAAGCTTCTAGCAGATTCTCACAGAAGCCACTCCGCTGCCAAGAGCTTGCCATGCAAACAGAATACAGCAATTTACCCTTTTTGAGTATACTCTTTTGGACCTTGGAAAAAAAGTAGGAAAACAAGTAACTAAATATAGCTGAAGCTATTTCTGTGTTACTTTTTTAAGCAGTTGATGAAACAATGAATTAATTGAAACTCCTGAACCAACCCTAACCTAACTTTTTTCAAAATTTTAACAACTTTTTATTTGCATTCTTCTTGTGCAAACTAAATATAGAGGTATCTTATTCTGAATTTTTTTTTCATTAATCCCGACGGACCAGAAGTATTTTGATAGGCTTCTAAAGGACTAGTGTACCTGAAAAGATGAACTGTCGTCCTTTACTGGGCTAGGTTCACTGCACAGAGCTAAGCTATCTGTCTGATTTGAAAAAGCCTAGTAAAGGAAGACATGCAGGCAAAAATCTACTTCCCTGAGGATAGCTAACACTCCCTGAAAGCTTTACAGTTTTGCAGTGTTGTTTTGTACAATTTCCTTCCTCAATTTTAGTTTCTTTACGTTTAAAAGATTCAGTTAAAAGTGCCTCTTTACTGTTATCTGGCAGAAATAAATAACTGCTCAACTGCTCAAAGATTAGCCCTCATGATTTTCTCTGAAGATATCAGAATTTATAGAAAAAGAGCTTGATAGCATAAGGAACACAGCATTCTTATGTTGGTATTAGCACAAATGAACACATATCCAAAAAGGAAAGGTTGTAAGGGATTTTTGTCACTGATCCCTAATCTTTCTGCAGGATAGCAGAAGCTGGACCCCACATATTTTGCTTGCATATACTTCCATGCTACCTATATTTTTTTTTTTAGGAGCTTTGAAGCCATTATGCTTGCACATTACCAGTGAGGCAAAGATCAAGGCTCTACATCCCAGAGCCTGGGGATTACTGTGTTCCACTGTACTTTGCCATCTCAGAAGGTGTGTGCAAGTGTTGCTTTTCTTTTCCTTCATCCTCAGCATCTAAATGTCCGGTCTTCTGACAGCTCCACACTGAGTGAGACACCACATCTTACATCCTATATGTCATAACACTTTGTATTACATTCCTTAGGCTAGTAGCAGGAAGGTAAGCCTTTCACAGGAGCTGCTTGGATGGCTTCATGCCTGTGAGACTCCCTCATTCCTGTTTCGAAACTGGGACATTCTTCCAAATGCTGATTAGATAATACAGTGCCATTTTCCTCCAGGAAACAATTCACCACCACTGGTAATAGCTCTCTAGACAAGTACTCATAAGTTGGATGCCTAATGGCAAAGTATGCTGAAATGTTCTAACTGGATAAGGGAAAATTCACACATAACAGCTTGTTGAGGAGCAATTCCAAAGAATCACTTGTTCCTTTATTAGTAATTACTACAATGACATTTTATTTTAACTCTATATACAGGATCATTGAGTTGAAGGAAAGCAAAAGAAGTTATCTATCATCTAGTCTATCCCATGTACCACCAGTTATGGAGACTCCATAACCTGCTCAGGTCACAGACTTAAAGTTTCCATAATTTCCTCATAGGTACTATATTGTTGATCTCTGCTCATTTTTGTTACGCTCTTGTCAACTCATTCCAAAGGAATACTATTTACTTCTTAAAGTGCAGCACCCAAAACTGAATACAGAATTATAACTGATGCTTTGTCAGTGCTAAACATCATATATATATATATCAATGAAAAATGTTTATTTGCAGTTTAGTTTACTATGTTTAATAAATCAGCATGATTCACATGTAATCTGAACAATTACCATTTAAAAACACTCAATACAGTTAACTGATTCTGAAGGCAAATGAAAAAATTACCTCATGGGTAGATTTAATAAAAAATCATAGAATGGTTAGAGTTGGAAAGGACTTTAAGATCATTTAGTTCTAACCCGCTTGCCGTGGGCAGGGTGCCTCACCCTAGATCATGTCGCTCAAGGCCCTGTCCAGCCTGGCCTTAAACACTGCCAGGGGTGCAGCACTTCCCACTTCTTTGGTCAATCCATTCCAGTGCCTCACTACCCTTGCGGTAAAGAGCTTCTTCCTTATATCTAACCTAAATCTCCCCTGTTTAAGTTTTAACCTATTACCCATTGTCCTATCACTACAGTCCCTGATAAGGGTCCCTTTCTGGCATCCTTGTAGGCCCCCATGAGATTTGATAATCAAGGAGTACTGTCAGCTTCTGTATTATGGTAGTATTTTGACAGTTTAACTTGTCTTTTTCGCCTTTGTGAATCGTGTAATTAAAGGACTAAGCATTACAGGTTGCATAATAAATTCAGAGGTGTCTAAACAAATCTGAAATTTTTTGCTGAAATTGAATTATCTCAAATATAGATTAATATGAATGAAATTAAGATTTGGCATTTTATTTTGTGCTTTTAAAAAGACAAGTATATTTAAATTGAAACATTAAAAATACACTGCATGTTCAGAATATTTGTCATTGTATGGAAACACAAAAATGATTGTTTTAATTAACTGATTTATTTGCATAACTTCAAGAAAATATCTCAGGAATGTGCAAAGTGCAAAAAACTATGTGTTCTGATTAAAAACATATCTCAATGTAAGAGATGCAATGTAATTTGCACATTTACATATTTTGTACATATTTATCATAGGAAAAGAATTAGTTGGTGGGTAACGTATTTGTTTGGCATTCAGATGAAACTTAAAAAGTATGTTTAAGGTGAGGTGCTTTAATGCATTTCCCTTACTCAGGGCAGAAAAATTATTTGCCAGATGTGGAAAGCAGAAAATTAAGTCCTTTTAAGAAACATTGTTATTTTTTATTAGTTATATTTTTTGCTCTACATTTTCATTATTTTCTATCTCAGTCATAGAAGATGAAAAAGTATTGCACATCATGATCAATGGGACATAAGTCTCAGAGATCACAATTTTGAAGCTCTGAAGCCGTTGACCTAAATCTCTCCTAACAGTTCCCTATTTTAAAAAATGAAAAATATTCCAGTCTCACTCAGGATTCTTAGCTAATCCTGCAAATATGAATAAAAAAAGAAAAGTAAGTCGTATTGTGATATATGGTTCATTTAAGAAATAATTGAGCATGAGAATCCTTAAAAAAAAACCCTTTTATTGGTAACTACAGGCAGGAATCCTCCCTGTCCCTTAAATAAATTGTAAAAGCACAAAAAGAAAGACACAAGACAACAGTTTAGAAGAAAAACTGTTAAAACTTATGGCACAGAAGCACTAAAACACTTCCATGTCAGTGCTGCACGAATCTGCTCTTAAGGGCCTTTGAGTCTCCATGTTCCTGCTGCCTAGCTCTGCAGAGAGGTGGCTACAAAATATTGATGAGACATGCCATCAGCCTTTTCTTCTTTAATTTGTTCACATCCATAACACATTAAAGCTACGATCCTTCACTGAGCATTAACGTGCTTTCTACTTTTGGTCAGAATGTCATGAATATTTTCAAATTTCATAATTTTATGTACAATTAGAAAAGAAATAAAAGCAATTAAAAGCTAATAATTAGAAATAAAATACCATCAACTATTATTTATTATACCTACAGTCATAGAATGTTTGGTAGCCATGTGTTGACAGTTTTCTCCTCTAAATTTACGTTATTCACAATACTGTAGATTAAACCATCAGGTGAGAAAATAATGAAGAAAATAACAAATAGTAGAAAAGAAAACATGACTTTCTGCTCTATGTAGCTGACACAGATCTCCAAGTACACTAGACAGATTTTCAATTTAAAGCACCATATGCCATAAGATTTACAACAGCTGAAAACCTGATTATTTGTGTACCCTTACTTTTTTATACCTCTAAAATATCCATATCCCTATATTTAGGAACTCAAAGTTACAGCAACTTCTTAGTTTTATTTCTGAATATGACAATAGAGACAAAGCAATGTTATGACTGAAACTATAAATAAATGGAAAATGTATTTTCTTCAAATGCTTTCAAATTTATCACTAATCACTACAAATGTTCACACTTGGTAGATATCACTCTTTTATTTGGTCATTATAGACAGAAATCATGAATAACATGAGTGAAAAAAGCCCTGCCATCACAAGTCTTTTGTTGCTTTCTAGATGGTGATGGGAACCTAATTCCCCATGACTTAGAATTAAATTCACTATGGCTTAGGATTAAACCTTGTGAGAGTCTTGGGGTTAGAGTTTGCTCTATTTTCTCCTCTGTAAGCCTGCTGCAACCCTTTCTTTCTGTTTCACTGAAGTGTTAGTTTTTGCCAGCCTCAGATCTTTGCTGATCTTCGCAGGTAAGTGACGCACATCTTCAGACTTCTCTATTCTCCACACATAGGAGGCTATTTCAAGGACAACTAGAACTTTCTCCTTGAAGAGTACCACAGTTCAAGGTCCATAGTTTGCTAAGTTGAGCCTTGCTTGTACGGGTGAAAGGAGAATTTTAAACCAGACTGATTTCCAATTCTATTGATCCCTGAACTCCCACATACAGAAACCTGACCAAAGTATTCGCAAAGGACTGCAGGGATGGTTGCATGTGGGGCTAGTACTGAAGGTAGAGATATTAATGCATGCACATCAGAACTTCAGACTGTGTTGTTTAGCAAGTTAAAGTGAAGATATATAGAATAGAAATAGCCTTAAGCATTGTTTGCTGTGAATTTCTGGTTTGTGTATAGAATGTGAAGAATATCAAAGACTTCTGTCTAAAAAATGACTGCATCAAATGCAAACGGTTGTATTACATTACTGTGACTTCCCTTGAAAAAAAAAAATAAATAAATGAAAACTGTTCAAATTACCTACTTGGAACATTCTGTCAGTTCTATCTCTCCAACTTCAGTGTTCCCAGAAAGGTAAATACAGCTTTCTTCGTATTTCAGTTAATTGTCCCCATCAAAAATCCTACTCTGAACTCTCATTTCTGTTTCCTTCATAAGTGTATTCAGTGTATACACTCTTCACAAAGGTTGCTAGAGCCAGGAGGTTTCCACCTTTGCTGATACTTAACAAGCAGTTCTATCAATTGCTCTTTCTACCAGGCTGCTCTCTCTCATTGCTACTGCACTGTGAAAGGCAAATCAGAGGCTGATTATTTTTGCACAACTGTCCTATTTATTGAAAATGGACCTTTTGAAGTCCCAGAGATTCTCCTGATAATTTACTAGAACAATTCCACTGTTTTTTCCCTCCATGCTAGAGGGGATTGGCAGTTTAGCTAAAAAGCTTCCATAAAATGAAATTTGCCTGCTGTCATAAAAAAGCCTTTAATTTCCCTTACATTTGCGCTTACAGCTTGGCATATCTCAAGCAAAGAGGAAAACATTACCTTGTGAAATAATAAGCTCAGGTAAATCTTACACCCCTTTATTATTTATATAATATTAGAGGCAGACATGAGTCTTTAAACATGAATTAAAAGATAATTTGTCTTTGAAAGTATACATTCAAATTGGACATTAATTGATATATATATATATTTATTAAAATTCCAAGTATGAAGGCTGATATGAAGACTGGAGGCTAGCATAAGAAATAGACTAACAGTAAAAAGTAACTTAATGATGGTTCTTCACAAGCATGCCGGTAGCCTGTCCTGCTTATCTCAAAAGGATATCATGCTGGTAAATGCATCTCCCTCAGACAAAAGGTTTTATCTATCATGCTGAGACAGATCTGAACTGCTATGAATTGAGTTATGAATACTGCATATTGGCAAATACTTTGAGATGTTCAGAGTGTGAATATATCAAGATACCTCAGTTCTGTGAAACAGGTGGGAGACAAAACATAAAAAAGGAAATAAATTTAAGAACTATTAAAGAACAAAGTCAGAACCTCTGGCTGAGTGAAGCATGGCTCAGCCTCTATTATATGTTCCCAGAATGAGTGTAAACCAGAATAATCACAGCTCTATAAAACAGGCCTAAAATAATACTCTTTCCTGTCTCAAGACAAAATAGTGTGAAAAATCAAGTATGAGCACAGAGTGTGGTGCGCAGAGGCAACAAAAATATGGTAAAACAGACATAGGTATATTCATAGGGTATAGACAACTTTTCCTTTGTCATAATACTGTGTTAAATCTTCTACTGTGAAGTAAATAAAGCAAAAGTATTTGCAGTACAAAATAAGAAGACCCACAAAGGAATGAGGTGGAATCATTTGTCTTCAACAGTTCTTCTGGGCAACTGATTCTAAACTCCCTTATGGGGACATGCCTTAGAGTAGAACAACAACAAATCTGTCTCTGAACATATGATGGCACAGCTCTGCCATCTGAAGCTTTCTCTCAGCCCTCAGGAGTCAATTACACTGCCATCTGAATAATTTGGTAACTTGGAACCATGACAACACTATGTGTGTTTTATACAGAAAATGCAAAGTTGTGCATCTAAAGCCAAAAGGGGGAAGGGCGAAGTAACCCTGATAGGATATGGAGATTAGGATTTATAAACCTGAACAATGTTAGCTGTAAAAGTCAGAGCAGTGCAAATATAGCCAAAACATTGGTGTGCTGTTGTGCCAAGAATCCAGGTATGCTTACATCTCCTGAGCTCAGACCTAAAGCTATCCTAGAGCTTCTGGAAAGGTTCTCATCCATCTGAGTAAAAACCTTAAATCTTACATTATCTTTTTTTTAGTTGGTAACAGAACATCAAGTCTTTAGAGAAGACAGACAAGAATGAATACAAAACTGCTGGGGAAATAGAAAAGTCTCAATGAACTTTGGTTGCTTGGACAAAAAAAAAGAATGTGGAAAAATTACTAACCACAATGTGACAACATATCTATTGAAAATTAAAATTGATTAAGAGAATGCATTTACTAGCAGTCAAGAATTAAACAAAATTTGTAGGGCCAGAGTTCAAACTAAGGTACATTGAGTGAAAACATTCATTAAGCACTGGTCAAATTTGCTAGGCAGTGTGATGGCAATGGAGATTTGAAATCAGGGTGACTTTTTACTTCAAAAGATACAGCCTACTGGAAGAGGAATCAATCCAGGCAGAACCTAGTCTGCACCCTTCTGTAGACAATGGCTATTTCTTCTGCCTAAGTAACAAATGTTAAATTTATGTTTGTAAACTGAAAAATCTGAAGGTCACATAATCTCTATATAACATTTAGTAAGAAGCATTTGGAGCTAAGCATCAGGGAACACAAAAGTCCAAATCCTTCCTAAAAGGCTCTGAAATACTGAGACATTGCATGAAGAATGAAAATTACCAGAAGAAACGAATATACACATATTTATTTCCTCCACGTTAATGACCTTATTAAGCATTTAACTTTTGTCTTAGAAATTTAATTTCAGAGTTAGGAAAGTAGCTTTGTGTCATAAATGCAGTGAGAGAGTGAAGTTAAGCAGCATATAGTCCTTACACAGCATTTCAGAATTTCATCTGAAATTTCTTTGGAGAAAGTAGTAACAGAAATTAGTTATTAATCTCTAATGACTGCGATCATCACCTGTGGTAATGCTCAAATATCAGAATAGCAGGGACATTTCAAAATCTGAAATAGAGAAAAAAAATCCCAAAATTACTGGGAATGAGAAGGAAAAAAAAACCCAAGAAACCAGTGTAGGATGACCGGAAAAGGACCAAATCGGAAAAGCATGGAAAGGAAAGATATGTAATGGAAAAAAAAAACACTGAAAACAAAGCGGATTAAGAACTTCAAGGGTAAAGATGTCTAAAAAGGATTAGGAGAAACTAGGCAGTGTTAATCAAACAATCAAAAGCTCTTGAGGAAGGCAATCATAGGGAAATAGATAATTTTACATAGATTTGAGGAGATATAAAGTAAAAGGAGTTTTATTGTTTGGTTATTTTTTTCGTTTGAGACATGGAAGATTTAGCAGGAACTGGAAGAAAAAAAATTACAACTGTGATTTCTTCTCTAATGTGCACCTTAAATGTCTTCACAGGTAGGGTGAAGAATGGTAATGCTAAATAACAGCAGGAAAAGACAACTGATAAGGGGAACACTCACGATAATAAGTACTATTTCCATGAATTTCAATTACCAACTATACATTAGCAAAGTTAGGTAGGTAAATGTTTTAACTCTACAAAGAAGGGAAAGGTCTGAGGCAATGCTGGTATTTGAGGAGTCCTTAGAACTGAGGTTATAATCAAAGCTTTAACAGAAGTTAATGAACAGCAGGAGGAAAAATGGCCCATGAAAAAAAATATTCTATAGAGATTTGCAGTGTTTCTCATCATCAAGTAATGCCCCTGATATATTTATATCATCAAAATGTTCATACTGATGCAGACCTTAAAAAACACATATTTGGATGGAGACCTAATTACATAGAGCATTTACACGGTATTGACTGTGGAGGAAAATCAAATACATATAATCATAAAAAGTGAGATCAAATACTGTTCAAACTGTGTACTGTGTGTCTCTGCAGTTCTAGATGCACCATTGTGGATGCCTTCCTACCAGCGCAAATGATGCTGTAGAAGGCAGATAGACTTTGACCATGACTGGCATTGTATGTAGCATATTTTGACAGTAGCTGAGTCTGACATTAAGAAACAACTGTTCTATTAAACAGATGATCCTGTTCAGAGTTATTAGTTCTGGCCTACATGTGAGCCATTTCAGAAGTGAAGGGAAAACATTTTTTACAAGGAGAAACATTGCCTGATGTACAGAACACAGAAATGAGCATTATTTGCTACCTGTCTGTAATATTAAAAGATTAGTGCAATAGTATTTCTACCACATCTTTGCCACAAAAGGATGTTAAGGCTATTACAAGATAATAGAGTTTTCTGAGTATACAGTTCCTGGGATATGTATTGATAGATACAGATATGGGAATTGAAGATACCCAGTCATGTCAGGTATCAGACAGCCTTTTGCCTAACCCCCTAGAGTGACAACCTGATTTGATTGATATGGCTTGAATTCCCATTAGCTAAAAATGCCAAGTTGCAAGAAACTCTCTACACAGCTGATAACTATCTTTATTCACCTCTGTTAAGACAAAACTGAAGTTTTGAGATTTTTCTATCACACAATAATTAGTATATAGAATCTGAATATTTCACATGCCTGTCATTGTTACGATAAAACACAATGACAGCAATGCAAACTGAGTGACTGAGAATAATGAAGTCCCAACTGAAGCACACAGAAAGCCTTAGGAAGGTTATATTAAGTGTAAAGAACAAAATTTCACTCAAGTTTGAAAAAAAGGTAAGAAGATTTTTAAGACAAGGAAATGACAATTCACCTGGCTAGTGGAATCTAATATCCCACTGAGAGATTCTTTGCATTATATATATGCACACAAGCAAAATACATATTCCATGAGTTGGTGTAGTATTTCTGCATTATAATGTAAAAGTGTGTGTTTAGTACTCCTTTTCCTCCCATATTATCACTATTTATTATTATAATTTAATTCATCCTTACAGAAAAAAAATTGAGGTTTTTTGGTCCACCTAATACATGAAATCCATTTAAATCAGCAATCAGCGTCATTCCATGATCAGAAACTCATCTCCTACACCTAAAGTCCTCTTTCATTCAGAATCTAAGCAAAAAATAGAGAATACAAGCTTCTTCAATGAACCCTCCAAAGCCTTCCACCTAGCCCTGTTAAAAATTGACATTCCTTGTCAAAAAGTTCATTGTGCAGCGTTTTCAAAGTTTTCATACTTCCACAAGTCTAGATTCTTTATTCGTCAAATCAGTCAGTGCTTTGTATACCTTCATGGGGCCTTTGTATCCTCAGACACAATTATACGAATAACAAAGTTAGACTTGATAATAAGAATATAGGGTTATATAGGGTTGGTATATTTTGTTTTGCTTGTTTGGGTTTGTGTGTGGGTTTTTTGATTTGGTTTTTAGTGTTGGGGTTTTGGTTTTTTTTTTTGGTTGCTTGTTCTTTTGGGGGGGTAGAATTTTTTTTTGTTTTTTTTTTTTTTTTTTTTTTTTTTTTTTTTTTTTATTTTTTTTTTTTTTTTTTTTTTTTTTTTTTTTTGTTTGGTGGGTTCTTTTTTTGTTTTTTCTTTTTTTTTTTTTATGTTTTGGTTTGGTTGTGATATTTTTCCTTCTCTCCCTCTATGCCTCTGTAAATAATACCATAAAAAAGAAATAAGAAAATTGGAAATAAGAGCTTGTCAAACATAATCACTGCAAAAAACTTCATGTGGTCTTTTAGGAGTGACACCTTGATATACAAACCCACACAGGTAGTAGCAGTGCAGTTTCCTAGAATGATCACATAATTATATGCCCACTCAATACTTAGTGAATTACCCATAAAGATTAGAAGAGACTCCCTTGTCTGTCTGAAGACTTCTTGCCAAGGCTGCTCTTTCAACCCACTATTTTTGACATGTGGACACTAGTTCATTAAGGTCAATGATTCATTTTACATAGTCCAGTAAACAGCCATCTTAATGAAAATTTTTGGCCGATTGTCCATTATAACTGGCATAATAAACAGCTGACTCAAGTATTCCAGTGCTCAGTGAACAATGATAAAAGTGTCTATTAAGGACATGCATCTATGCCAAATACAATCATATATAATTAGCTGCACCAGAAAAGCCTGTTGACACTCTAGAGGATATCATCAGTCAGATGATACATCTGCTACAAGTGGCAGCTGTTCTGCTCTGAAGTGTAGACAATTAGACACGAACACGCTCCTTGGGCCTTTCACAGCATTCAAGCATGGTATTAGCTGACACTTGTTAAGTGTAATCCCTGTATTTTTGATACCTACCCTCCATACTTATTGAAAACAAAATTTAAGATATATAGAGTCATGAGATTTTATAAATAATGGGGAACATAACAGCAATGTATTTCTGAACTTTATTTTAGGTGAAGCTCTTTAAATAGTTTACAATTTGTCAGGTTAACTAAAATTATAAGCCTTTTCCCAAAATCATAAATGCCAAGTATCAAGTATATTTACATGTAATGTATTATGAACTGATGATTTGAGTAGGAATCAATAAAATTGCAAATAAGGGCATATACATATTGTGGAGAAGAAATATCAAATATGTGAACAGGACAATCAGAGAAAAACCTCTGTGTTGCAATAAAATTGAGCATAAACCTTTGCCTTCAGCACAAATATTTATGTGTACAGTGAGCTTATTATTGGATTTTGCTTTGTTTGACTATGGATTTTGCTTCATATCCCTAGACCTGGTGATAAATTTGATTGGATTATCACCCCCCCCCGATTTTTCTGAGGAATGATTATTTTTTGTAGTGAATAAATAATCAAAGTGATGTTTATCTAATTATTATATATATATGTGTATATGAAAATGGAGTAGTGTAGATGTCCTTTAAAACCACCAATAATAACGAGTTATTAAAAAAAGTCTTCCCTAATAATTGAGAAAAATAACATGCTCAAAAAAGTCAGGAGAAATTGTTGAAGCATAACTGAATTCTAGGGTCTTGCAGATCACACTCAAATTCTTAAACTTTAAATTTGTTAATCATTGATTGAAAGCAAAAGATTACAGTGGTTTGCATATAAAGTGATAAAGTCCATACAGGTAAAGCACATCCACTTAAATACTCTTAAAAATCATAACAAAAGTTTCTATTTTTTTCTTTCTCTTAACTACTCTTGCCAAGCATGAAAGAGAAATAAGAGCTTTTTCATAAAAGTAGTCATACAAAATATTAAAAACATAGCTCCCAAGGTACTATAAACATGTAATGCTTTAGTTTAATAACTGTAAGAATTGCTAATTTGTTAATTGAAAATTTATTATCTATTGGTTTTCTGCTTTTAAAGCACAATGGGAAGCATGTTGACATCACTAGAAAAACAATATTCTCTTTAAATCTTATGATGGTTCGGAAGATTTTTTTGAGTTTCGTCTACTTTTCTTGTTTGTTTTTTTTTTAAAGGATAATTCAGATTAGCTCTTAAATCTGGATCTGAGACAAAGAAAAAAGCAACCTGTTCTTAACCAGTGCACACTATTTTATTTCTCTGAATTTTGGCAAAGCTCAGAGTTAGGCATACAAAGTAATTTACTGATGTTTGTACTGGTCATTTAGCTGGTAACCCTGTGAGTAGTCTCATAAAACTTAAGATTGTTGCCTGCCAGCAGTTAAAGGCTTATATATTTGTTCATAAAATGCTAAGAGAGGGCAAAGTATTTACAATGGTCCTCAATAATGGAAAAACATTTGAAAATGACTGGTTTTACCATGCAGAAAACACTAAACATTGTATTGCAATTATTTACAATGACTGGACTTCCAACAAAATTCCATATTAAAAAAAAAAAAAATGAATTATTCTTCATGAAAAATGCCCACCCAATGGCTAAAGTTATTTTCTCAGAACACCTAACTCCAGACTACTGCTCACAGGTTTTACTCAGCTCTCTGGAGAGCTCTCATCTCAAGAAGGCACCAGCCACAAAGCACCTGCTGGTAGATAGTTTTCTTCCCTCAATGGTACTTACCACAGCACTCCACAAGTAACAGTGATGGCATGAAGTGCACCATGATGCAGAGCATGACAACTACCTCAGAAGTCAGCAGTAAAAAGCTAGCACTAGAGCTAAGAGCGGGGATTTGATCAGGGTCTAGAGCCAAAACTAGTCAGGAGGGCTGAAGCCCAGCAGGAGAAAGAAGTCACCAGCTGCAGCTACTCCAAGCACTGATTAGCAGACAAATATCCAGCAGGGTCTCCTGCAGTCTTACATAAACTTTTAAACACTTTTTAATCTTTATAGGAATTGTTGGACAAGAAGAAAGGCTGAACAGGTAAGAGTTGGAAACCTTTTCTGAAGAGACACCTTCCATGAGACTGATGGGGTTGGAAACCACACTGTATCAGAGCAAGAGTATTTAATCAGGCCTTGGAAAGTGAAAAATTCAGCAACATGTCCAAACCACAGAATTTCCCCTAATATTCCCTAAATGGTTCCCCAATATTCTTCAAATATAATGTTTTTCAAAATCCCCATTACATCTTTTGTGTCTTACTTGCTGAATGTTCAGAGAGCAACATAATCTGTATGCTAGTTGAATATGTGCACAAAATTTATTGCAACAAACAGTTTGGGAATATAAGGCTAAGCAAACTAAAATTAGAAAAATAATTGCTAGGAAAGGAGGAACTACGACCAGAAGTTATTTAAAGATAGATTTTGCTGAAAAATAAAACGGTCAAGCAAAATTCAAAATTCTGCTTCAGTGGTGTATTTTTAATACAGGTTTGAAAAGAAATGAGAGCAAAAGGTCCAAATGATGGTCTAAGAACATTTTTTCATCTCTTTTACAAAACCTGATTTATGTGCTTTGGGAAGTGTGGTTATATGCATCTGTAGAACCTCTAGGAACTTGAAGAGTTCATGACCCTTGTTGTCAAGAGAGATGAACAATGCTGGAGGAACACATGTACCTTTTGCAGCAACACTTTGAGAATAATAGATTTAAAATACTCTCAGTGGTCCTATTAAGACTGCACTTTAATCGAAATGGAGCCAGTCTGCTCAAAATTAAAAGGGTTGTAGAGGAGTATTTATGCTAGGAGCTAGGTGAAAGCCAGCAGGCACATAAGAGCACCTGGCTCAGAGTGATGTGACCCCTGAGAGGATGTGGTTAATGTTCAGTGTGCCTCTGAAAGGCCAGGAGGGAATAAACATCACAATCACAGTAAATAGAGTAGACAAACAAGACTGCTAGCCAGGCCAGCTGACTGACATGTACAATGTCAAACAGTGGAGCAAGGACAAAATTTACAAGTGCTTCTGTGACAGGACTACAAGCCTAATATAGAGGATCCTGGTTGTACTGGAGCTATTCCCACACTCTATGCATTCTCTGTAGCAGAGAAGTCATAGGGGCTAGAACAATGGAGAATACGCGCAGAAGTACCAGACCAATGCAGATAAGCGACATAAGTCTCTACGTGACCAGGACTGGATGGGGTTTATCTGAGAGGTTTGGAGCATTACAAGAAACTGAAGACTGGGACTCTTCAGTTTGAAAAGGGTTGAAGGGGATGAGTTTAACATTTAGGGTGGTGTATAAAGTGATTGCAGAGCTTCTATTCATCAAATAATTGCATCAGGGAAGTCTCGCTTGACCTTAGGAAACTTTTTTTTTTGAGAGGTTAGTCAACCCCAAGCCTGCCAGTGTTTAAGATGCATTTGGGCAATGCCCCTAAGAATATGCTTTAACTTTTGGTCAGCGCTGAACTGGTAAAGCACTTAGTGGTAGGTCCCTTCCTAACTACATTAGTCTAGTCTAGCCTAGTCTGTGTATATTCCACAATGTCAGAACTAAGGGCATTCACTGAAATTATTTGAAGATGAGTTTAAAACAGATGTAAGAAAAATCTTGTTTGAGCAGCAGGTGAACATTTGGAACTTGTTGCCACAAAAATCAGCTGTGTCAGCAGCTTTGGAAAAGGAATACAGAAACTCATGCACAACAGATCCATAAACAAATATCAAAGGTACAAGGCAGGAAATACAACTGTGTCTTCTAGGAGTGTCTGTGGGGAAGGGACTGTGTAAATTGACCAAACTCAGCCCCTAAATACTGTTCTGTGCTGCCTCTGCCAGAGGTTGGTCTGACCTAGGCTGTGAGTTTTCTCACTAACTGTGAGTTTTCTCCAGAGTTCACAGAAGTCCAACGGGAATGCTAACAAGAAACTATGCAGTGTTACCTAAGGTGTTTTATTCAGAGAATGATTAGTACAATTTGATTTGGAATTCTAAATATTTTTAAACTTGGCTTATAAAATAAAGTGTTACTTACATGCATTATTAAATTTGAAAATATAAGGCCAACTTTCACAGCATTAGTATTTGCTAAAGACTCTTTCAGAATGAATCCTAAGCATTTATAAGATTAATGGGTAGAAAAAGAGAAGGCATGAGCAAAGCAATCACCATGATTGAAAACATTCATCTAAAAATATTTTCAGAAAACTGTTCTTCCCAGAGTACAGGTGGCAGACAGTCAATTCTTATACAGCTGATAGCCAGATCTTCCCATCCAAAATCTTGTATTACAGGGCTGACATTTTCATGGGAGCAAAACTGTGAAACCTGTTATTTACCTCCTCTTTCACCATACTATGATTACTGCATTACTGATTTTTGCAGGTGTGAAGAAAATAGCATTCTCCATTTGTCTGAGCTCTTCTGTGTCCCATGACAATAAATAGGGCAGTCATGCAGCTCAGTAGCATGGTGCAATTTGCAAACCAATTTTGTGTTTGTTTTATAAGTTCCTCTCCAAGACTTAGGTCTTGTGGAAAAACTGGCAATATACAGTGGCCATCTGCACCAATCCTCTTTTGAGAATTCAAATTGATTTTCTTCAGCCTAGCATGTGGAGTTAAGGGGTGATCATTGCCTGATGATGTGCATTCACACCAGACAGTGTATCTGGGGAGACAATTTTAGTATAAGACCATCAGGATGAGCAAACTGCACTGTGGCAGATGAACCCTGGAATTAAGCTCTTTTTTGCCCCTTATGTGCCTGTTAAAGGTTTTATGTATGTTTCAAAGCTTCAAACACAGATCATTTCTAGAGCTGTATATGTGAAACACAGCCCAATGCCACTGATTCACTGTGCTGATCGATGGCACTTTGCCTCAAAGACACAGTAGATTATGTTCATACAAGGTCAGCATGGCTTTTTAGGACTTGTGCAAAACACTTTCAACATAACAGATGCTGATATAATTCAAATCAGAAGTGACAATGGGGATTATGGAGCCAGACAGTGGGGCATAGAAGTCACACACAGATATGAAAAGGGAAATTCTGATGAATGTATCTTCTCAAAAGTGGCTTTATTAAACTGAAGTGAAGCACTGTGGAATATTCAGAATAGTCTTTCACCTTCATTATTTCATAGTAAGTAATTTATAGACCTGCAGGGTATTGCCTTACTTTGCTTGATTTATGAAGACTGATCAGGAAAACATTTTATCATGCTCTTAACTTTAAACTTCAGGAGTTCCATTAAGTTTACTGGAATGACTCACATACTTACAGCTCAATACATATTCAGAGCTTTGAAGGAGCTTAGCCTGGATGTTAAGTGCAGTGCCAAAACTGTGTTCAGGATAAATAAATCCAAAGGATAAGCTGATATGCACTGAATAATAGAGCAAAAATACATTAACTCTGCACAAAAAAATATTCCAGACATAAAATAGTATATCCCATTTATACAAAGGACATGTGAGACAGAAAGCAACATAAAATATGAAAAGGATTAACATGTAGCTTGTTTTCCAGACTAATTACATTGATAGAAAAGTTCAATAAACTGAAGGTGCACATTTCACAGTTTATACTAAAGAATTTTATTTACATTTATTTAAAAATTAATATAACTTGTCATACTTCACAACATGATAATACATTATTTGCTTCTAAAAGGGAATAATACACCATTTAGAAATTTTTCTTTGGAATGTAAGTACTTTGTCATTGCAGTAGTCTAAACTGAAGTGATATTTCTTAGACAATCTCTATAGAGTGTCAAATTTTATTAAGTGTTTCTTCTTAGGTTTCCTAAAAATAGATAGGAGAATTGGCTAAATCAACTGAAATTATACTGTTCTGTAAAATGTGAGACAATGTGATTTAAATGTATTTTTCCCTTTCAGTTCTCAGAAACATATGGCCATTAATAAAGTCTTAAAAAGTACATAATGTACTATAGTTAAACAAAAAGATAAAACCCACATTATATTAAAGACATGCAAGATTTTGGAAACTGGAGGTAAACAAACAAATCATTTAGGAAGTAGCTCCAGGAATCTGGTTAATTGTGTGGTGACTTCTTCACCAATATATGCTAACATGCATGAGAAGAGACATTTATTATCACAGCACTGTAGAAAAAACTGGTAGCGTGTCCTAGACTTTCCCAAACAAAAATGGAAGTGCTTTAATGGAAGTAGTTTAATATCAGAGTTTTAGTAGTCTACTGTAGTCCAGCAGTTTATGCTAGGAAACTTGAAGAAGAGGTGGCAATAATCATCACAGAGATTAAATAACCTTATGTAAAACTTGTACTGCGTATGACCTAATTCATAAATAGAGATATAAACTATTTCTATATAAGGTGATATAAGAAGACTCATCCTGGTTCTAAAACTGTGAAATGTGATGTGGCTAGACATAAATGTATTATGTGCACCAAAAAACTCAACATAAACAAGTGTGCACCTGTCCAGTTCTTTAGCTGGTGTATCTCCCTTTCCTAACACAAGAAAGCTGATGTTTCTCAAATTCTTCTAAATAGGGCTGTTCTCTTATACATTTTTTATATGTATATACTTTTCTTAATGGCTATGGAATGAATCACAGTAGAAGTCAGTCTTGCTCCTGGATACTGGGGGGATAGGGAGAATGTGGGGATGGGGAGTGGATAAAGGAAGAGGAAGCGAAATAAGAAAATAACTTACAGTCTAGACTCTTAAAAAAAAAGAGAAAAAACAAAAAAGCACAACCAGAAAAACCTCAAAACAAAAGACTCCACCAACATATAGACTATCCCATAGTCGGTACTCCATTTTCTACATTTTGTTCCAGAATTTTTTAATTTATACTGCTGTAGACTTATGTAAGCCTCAGTGACTCCCTTATTCTTTCCAGATTGTCTTTTCTATCTTCCATGCAGCTTCTATAGCCTACAGGTTCCACAGCTGCGCCCCTCATAACGGCCAGAGTAGCAACAGAGTTTTCTGATATTATCTGTACTATATTTCTTATGAATAATACATTTCTTATCTTGGAAATGATTTCTGAATCAACTGTATCCTGAAGCTTTTCCTCTACTTCCTGCACTTTGGGCATGACATAAAAGACAAGGCCAGAGAGGTATAGAGAAATTCTAACACAAAATTATTCTCTTCCCCTTTAATCTGTAAATCTCTTCTAATGCCACCCTCTGTTTCTTTTTTCTCCATGCTTTTATTCTCTCTCCATGCTCATTATTTAATGCTTTGGTTGTATGCTCCCTTTCTCTCCCTGCGTTTCAATCCACCATAGCAGTAATGATTACCTTGAACCGTAACCTGCTCCCTGCAGCAATGGTCAGCTTTAGTAGCTGCGATCAGATTTTTCTCTCCCCTTTACACTTAAAAATAGGGATTACAGTAAGTCTAATGGTAGACCGCTCAATAAAAGTCAAGCCTAAACTCCAGTGGTGAGGCTACATGTCCTTAATTGAAGCCCCTTGTGGAGGAGGGATGGGAAGCAGCATGGTCAGCAGAGTCTCTTTAGAAGTGACTTGGAAGGTCAAAAATATCAGATCTATTGCTTCCAGAAGCAGAACAGCTCGCCCACTGTGAGGAAAATGCAGCCAAATATGAAAAGGCACTGGCAGTACATTAATTTTTTTTAACCATTTTCTTTTATGACTCATTTTGGACATTTTGTAATTTATTAATTGGGTTTTGACAAATGAGTGAGATTGCACAATCATTTAGAGCTCTCCTTGTGTGGGAGTCAAAGTGGCACATGTAGTTAGAAGTATGAAAAAATTTTCAAAGGGAAAATTATACTGCTAATGAAACATTTTAGAAAAAACAGTTAAAAAATTGTTTACCCAAACCACTTTTTTTTTTTTTTTCATGAACTTTTAATGAATAGTTGAAGCCTAATGCAAGAATTTGACAGTGTTTCCTGTTCTTTTTACCAGTGATTGAATCCAGCCTGGAATACTGGCCTATTTTCAGCTCTTTCTGTCATAAACAGAGATACATGTGCAGACAGAGAGTTCACAGTCACCTTCATTTTGAGAAGCAAAAAATTTATACCTACATTAGTGCTTTTCTCCTTTACCATGGTGTTTTTAAGAAAAATCAGGAAAAGTAAGGAAAAAGGAAGTTCCTTCAATATAAAGACATAAAAATTATTAATCTCTACCTGACTTTCCATCCATTTCTTTGAGTTACAATGAGGCCTAAGGAGAAATATAGTGACTGTTTTGTACTTAGGAAAAAAAAAAAAAAAACAGCTTTCAACTATATTTCTATTGTGCACTATTGGTTGCCACATGACTGATTTGGATTTGTTGCTTGTGTACCACTGTCCTACCCATTCTTGTGCAGACTGAAAAAACACTGCCTTTCTTTCTGTCCAAGGTTATCATAATGCCATGTATTATTCACTCGAGGGAGCATGGAGCTGGAAAGCAGCCCGACTGTTTTCTTCACATCAAACTGCTGTAGGAGATCCTCTACATGAGTACATGCCCCTTTGTTCAGTTCCAATGTAGTGTGGGAGAATCTATCACAGTTGCTTCTTCTGTTACTACAAAGAGACTTTATTTCCTTTATCATCTAAGGGTCCCAATCACCCAACAATCACAAAAATAACAGACATGCCACTGTAAACAAAATTAGACTAATTTACCTAGGATAGGATGAATGTCACCCATAAGCTATGGAAATAATATTTTGTTATTGGTAGGCTTTTTAAATAGTAAGATTTATACTAGTTAACATTTTAGGTATTTTTTTTCCTCTCAAATTTGTCAAACAAATAATACACTAATAGAGAAGGACAAATAATAAGCTCAGTGGTTATTTTCTATTTTCAAAAAAATAAGACTGATACAACAGTTTGCATATTTATTTTAAGATATATTAAATGCACTCACTGAATGACAAAACTTATGAGATATTAAAAGTTATTAAGAATTCTATAGTTCAAAAGCTTTCATTGTTAATTCTAGTTATGTCAGACTAAAATCAGTATTTACCTGTGTTTGCCCTCTCATATAACTTCTGTTTTAGCAAAACAAATAATCTTCTTCTTTGGTAGGAACTTCCCCTTTTATACCATTCCAGTTATACACGAAGGAGCCTAATAAAGAGATAGCTAAATTCTTTCCATTGTCTATTCTTTTGTGATTTGGGAAGACATAAGGATATGAGGACCAACGCAAAACCTGATGAAGAGGTAAAAGTAGGTAGGATTTAAGTAAGGAATTTTACTTTCACTTATTGCTGTAGTGTTTGGGATAAGAAAACTGAATAAACATAAACCATTTTTTTTAGAGTAATTCTGAAAAAAAGTATACTTAGAAATAGGTTATTATGCTAGAATGAAGATCTCTCAGTGGTGAAGAATGATGGTATTCAAGGTTCCAAAATTCCATAAAGCACCGAAATCAAAATATCTTCCCTCAAGGAATGCCTCTGTAATGCCAGAGTCCATTCTTCATTGTGCTCTACATGATGCTGAAAGCAGAGCTCCTTCACAGGTCTCACAAACAAGGAGGTATACATGTGATTAAAAGGCACCTTTACTTCTCAGACCAAGTCATACACTAAATGAACTTGACTAAGCCAAAGGACAAGCTTTTTAAATATAAATTACGCTCAGTGCTTTAACATATCATTATTTGAAACACTGGAAGAGCTGGGTACTCCTTAGAATGGTCAACTGCCCTTAAAGATTAAAATTTTCCCAAAACTGAGTGAAACTTTCTAATTTCAATAAATGTTTTTCTTAGGTAAGTAGGCTAAGCTTAATTGAGGTTAATTGACTGTAATCAGGGCAGACATACAATATATGCTTTTACCTTGGCTCTCCTGAAACTTTTCCTGGTCCTGGATGTATAAGAGCATGCAAGAGACCAAATAATACTTTCATATTCAAACATAATCTGAAGGTCTGTTAAAAGTTTCAAAGGAGACCCTATTTTACACAGAGAGATTGCATTAAATTCTAGTCTCAGTATGGACTGTACTGAATGAACATAATATTTATGGTGGACTTTTTTTACTATACCTTCTATTTATTTTTTATTGTCATGAGGTTTTCCCAGGTTGGACTAAGCCAAGACTGAATGAAATGGATGAGTAAATTTTTTGCTCTATCAGCTACTATGTTTTAGTCACTTGAGACTTAGCAGGATCTACATTACTGATAGTTCTATATAAATGCTGGTTTTGTACAGAAATTACAATTCTTTTTGACGTTACACAGCTAGCTACAGTCTGGCCACTGTGGATATTGCTGAAATTGTAGCATGGTGTCGAGGAGCTCAGTGCAAAAAAACCCACCCAAATGCTCACTTTGCATTTTGATAGAGCAGAACTCTGTGCAAGGCTATGCTGTTAGCAGAGCTGACACTACCCAATTTAGAGAGGATTTGTTTACATTGATGTCATCCCTGCAAGACCTTTTACATGACTCTGTAATTGTCAAGTGGCTTGTATATTGGTGCAGTTTAAACGTAGACAGTTTAGCTTATTCTGGCAAGGTACAAAGGAACTTGAGTAGTGTAATATGCCTTTACAGTAGATGAGATGTAGCACTGTAATTTTAAGTTTACTGATCCTGACATAAGAATAAAACTTACATTTTTTTAAAACTGGGTTTTCTAAACATAGGTATTGCATTTAAATGAACTGTATGCTTTTTTTTCAAAAACATTTTTGAAATACAACTCTGGTACACTGTATGTGAGGACAACAAAACGAAAACCAAATTAAAAGTGTTTCCATACGGCAAATATAGACTGAAGTAAGGAAATCAATCATACTTACAAAAAAAAACTATCAAACAAAAATACACAGAAAACCTAAAAATT
>JASSUY010036137.1:0-17616 GCA_032466535.1 Forpus xanthops
GCTGTGGCTGCCCCATCCCTGCAGTGCTCAATCCAGGTTGGACACAGGGGCTTGGAGCACTCTGCTCCAGTGGAAGGGGTCCCTGCCTGTGCAGGGGTTTGGCACTGGAGGAGCTTTAAGGTCCCTTCCAACCCAGTCTGGGATTCTGTAATTCATTTTGGCAGTTGGTTTCCTTTGAAAGTCTGTCCTTTGCTATTAGACAGGAAAGGAAATCAAAGACTTGTTTACTCCCCCTTTTTCTTAGTGCTGATACGTAGCTCTTTTATAACTGCTTCCTCTGTGAGGTTCAAGCCTCACAGCCTTCAAGCCGAGCATCCGCCAGCACTGACTGGCTGCCTCTGGAGGGGCAACACATCAATGTGTCCCCTCAGAAAGGGTTGGAGGTTGTCATAGAATCATAGACTCATGGGGTGGTTTGGGCTGGGAGGGACCTTCAAGGCTCATCCAGTTCCAGACCCCTGCAATGAGCAGGGACACCCTCCACTAGAGCAGGTTGCCCGGAGCCACATCCAGCCTGGCCTGGAATGTCTCCAGGGATGGGGCAGCTCCCACCTCTCTGGACCATCTGTGCCGGCGTTTTACCACTGTAAACAGTCTCTTCCTCACATCCTGAATCCCCTTTTAGTTTAAAACCATCGCCCCTCACCACAGGCCCTGCTAGAAAGTCTCTTCCATCTTTCCTGTAGCTCCTTCAGGCACTGGAGCTGCTCGAAGGTCTCCCTTCTGGACCCTTCTCTCCCCCGTGCTGCCCCAGCCCAGCTCTCTCAGCCTGGCTCCAGAGCTCCTCCAGCCCTCACAGCATCTCTGTGGCCCTAACGAGGGGGGACAGAGGTTTTAAGGCTCTGAGCATCCCTGCAGGACTCTCTGCAGCATCCTCCCCTTCCCCAGCCCGGTGACCACCCCGCACCTATGGCCCCCCCCGCAGCACATCCTCCCCACCCCGTGCAAAGCAGCACCAAATGAGGAAGTGGGAGGAGGAAAAGGAAAATCAAATGAGTTGCAGTTTGTAGCTGCAGCAGAAACACAAAAGCAAAGTGCGTCGGGGTGGCCATGGGCCCCCGGTGACAGCGGCCCCCAGCACCCCGGCCCAGGGGACACGGCTCACAGGCACCATGGTGAGTGCAAGCTCTTGCTGGGCATCCCCCACGCTGTCTCCCTCGGGCACCCTTGGGGATGTCACCCTCCCTTCCTGCCACCTCTGGGCTGCCTGTCCCTCCTGCTCCCATTGTGGTCCTTCGAGCTGGAGAGGGGATGGTGCTGCCCAGGCTTGGGGATACGGAGCTGCGGCTGAGTGAGGCTCTGGCACAGGGCACGGTGCTGGGCAGCAGCCAGGGATGGTGCTGGGTGCTGATTGCGGGGTTGGTGCCCCTAGGACCGAGCAGGATGGAGAACACCAGGCAGCGAGGTTGGGCTGACACAAAGCGGGTTTGATTTTGCTGTCCCAATGCGGTACCCACAGGAGAACCTTTGTCTTCCTCTTGGCCCAACTTCCCTCCGGTGCTTCTGTTTTCAGTGTTCATGGTACAGAGTGTGGGCAGAGCATGGTGCAGGCAGAGTGCAGTGGAGTGATGGGGGCAACCAGCTCGAGCCAGGAAGTACCCTCTGGGTATCAGTGACCTTACGCATGCAGGGAACAGGGGCTGTGAGTAGGACATGGGGCTGCCAAAAGGGCAGCGAGCAGAACTAGAAGGTGATCTGGAGGCAGAAAAGGAAGACAAAAGGATGTGGTGCTGGGACATCTTGTCTATCTCATGCTTTGGTTGGACCAGATGATCCCTGACATCCCTTCCACTGGGATTCTGGGATTCTATGAACGCTTCCAAATCAGAGCAATGCTCAGGTGTGGAGTAAGGGTCTGCACAGCGTGGCCACAGCCACGGCCTTCAGCCCTGCTCCCTTTGGGACCCCAGAGGTTTCTGCCCAGCCAGGACGGGGATGTGGCCGTGCTCAGAGAGAGCTTTCTTCCACCCACAGCCACCCCTGAGAGGCTGCTCAGATGCTGTCCACCAAAAACACTGCCTGCTCCCTACAACCACCCAAGACCTGGAGGTGTTATGTGGCTTGGTGAAGGGCCGCACAGCTGCAGCCCCATCCCCTAACAGGGCTCAGCTCCGGGGCCAGCCCCATCCTCAAAGCCTGGTGTCTCTGTGTACTGAGGGCTGTGACACCGATGCAACACCCTGTGCTTCCGGTGGTTTTAAGGTGTTGGCTGTATCTGGGCTCACGCTATCATCTCGAGACCAAAGGTACCACCTTGGGATGCATCTGCTCCCCACCTGGGGCTCGTGGGGTGTTTGTCATGGCTCAGACCCGAGCTTTGAAGAAAAACAGATGATGTTATGCAATTGCTGCTGTAGGGCTGCTCCCCTTCCTGTCCTGAGCCACTGGTGGTTGCTGAGATGGTGACAGTCACCATCCTCAGCTGGGGATCCTAATGGAGGTCATGTACCCGTCACGCATGGGACCAGTGCAAAGCAAAGCCCCTGTGCAATGTGGCTGCAAACTGTACCTGAAAGCACAGATGAAGGGCTGAGCAAAGCTGCTCCCTGCTTGGATTGAGGGGGAAATGGCTTCATGGAGGTGTTTGGACAAGGCTGCTCATCAGGCCCCCCTGCCCTGGGGACCCCCACAGTGGTGGCTGCCAAGCTGCTGCTCCCTGGTTCATCCCTCGCTTTAACCTTGGACTTAGGAGGGGACCAAGGAACCGCTGCCCCAAACCTTTGAAGGCAAATGCACCGGTGCCCCTGCTCCCCACAGGGATGCTGTCCCCATCCTGCAAGGGCTCGCTGGGCTTGGAGGGATGAGCATGGTTTTGAGGGAGCATTATTCCTCTGCATCTCCCCCATAAGAGGAGCAGGGTGAGCCCTGATCCCACAAAACCCCCTGTGCAACCTCTTCAGATCTGCCAAGGAAAGCCAGGGTGATGCTCGGCGGAAACACCCCGGGCATTGCAGATATCTGGGACAAAGCCTTCATTCAAAGTGGTCTGGAGCGGGGCTGCATCAGGTGCCCAGCAGAGCCTGGAAAGCACCTAACCTGTGCTGGGAGGAAGAGGAGGTGTCACGAAGGCCAGCGGCAGCTCTGAGCAGCCATTTGACTGTAGAAGGAGAAACTCTGGGTGTCAGCTCAAAAGCACCAAGCTGCAATACAGGATATGCTCAAATCTGTCTGAATTTGGTGCCATAGGCAGCCATGGGAGCCCCATGGGGTGCCTGTGCCAAACATCTCAGGGTCATGGAGACAGTGGATGGGGAACTGAGGTTTGGGGCTCCCCGTGGGCTCTTCCTGACCCACTCCTCTCCTCCTGAAGCACAAGGTTTTGGCCAGGTTGGGTTGGAGCTGGGCAGCTGCTGGGGTCACCCACAGCTCCTTGGGACAGCACGGTGACATGGTGCTGAGCCCACCTGTGCTTTCCTGGGTGGCTTTTCGAAGGGCATATTAGGATGGAGGGTGGAAGAGGAGGAGAAGGCAAGAACAAGGCCTATAAGCAACAAAGAGGAGGAAGAGAAGAAGCTCCCCACATGGTTTCAGGCCCCCTGAGTTGACCCAGGTCCATGCATCCCAAGAGAAGGTGATGGGACAGCAAAGCCAAAAGCCCCTCTGCCGGCCATGAGGCTTGAGCTGCACTTGGGTTTTTTGGGGGCATGGGTGGTATTTTGGGTTCCAAAACCCAGCAGTGCAGCAGGGAGGGAGCAGAATGATGCTGCCGAGCTCCTCAGTGCTCCATGGTGGTCCCATCATGATGGCTCATCTGAGGATGCAAAAGCATCAGGGTTGGAGGCCTGAAACCTCGAAGCAAAAGGGGAAGAGAAGAAAAGGGAAATGGAAAGAGCAAGAGCTTGGGGGTGATGGTGGGGAGCAGAAGTGAAATCGGCGTCAGGAGCGCTGGGGTGAAAGCGGAACGGCAGGGCCCACGAGCAGGTCCAGATGGGGTGTCCCCTCCCGGGCACTGCAGCCGCGCTCAGCACGTTCCTTCGCAGCAGAGGACAAGGGGCTCTTCAGCCATTTGCTTTTTGCATGGTGAAATCTTCCCCTCCCCTCCCAGCCCAGGGCTCTGCTCAGCCCCACAGGGGCTCAAATCACAGCCCACAGCTTTCCTGCTGTCCCATGGCCCTCAAGGACAGGGCTGGGGAGCTGGGGGGCAGTTGGGGGGCAGAGGGTGATGGGGACACAGTCGCTCCTTTGCCCTGGTGCAAAGGGGAAATAAGGGTGCCGAGGATGTGAGGACGCATTCACCACATGATTTTTGCCTTTCCTCTGGGTTATTTCTGCTGTCCCATTGAGCCATCACTGTTGCTTGGTAGTCCTTTGTCATTCCCATTACGAGCAGGGTGACGTTACAAACACCCCCTCAGCTGGCAGTGCCCCGTCTGCTCCGCAAGGATTTACAGGTTCCCTTTTGCACCACCCTAAGGTGTCTGTTTTGGAGGCACTCAGGGGGACCCAGGGCTGCACCCGGGGCTGGAGCCCCATTCCCAGCAGTGGTGGCCCCGGTGCAGTCACTGTGACCCTCCTCCCGCAGGGCAGCAAGGAGCGCTTCCATTGGCAGAGCCACAACGTGAAGCAGAGCGGCGTGGATGACATGGTGCTGCTCTCCAAGATCTCCGAGGAGGCCATCGTGGAGAACCTCAAGAAGCGTTTCATGGATGATTACATCTTCGTATCCTTCCCAGGGCAGGACAGGGAGCAGCAGGGATATGCTCCAAGGCTTTGCCAGGGCATGGGCTAAACAGGGATTACCCCAATGTATCTTATCCCACACACTGCTGGGACAAGATTGGGATCAGCTGGGGCAATGCCACTATTCCCAAGCCGAGTTGCACTTGGCAGAGACACTGCAATTATGATCTCCATCCTACTATGCCCTTGGGACCCTCTTTGGTCCTTCCTTTGTGGCCTCAAAGCCGTAAGAAAAGAGCATGGAGCAAAAACCCTCATCTGCACACCAGAGACCTTCCTGCCTCTGCCAAGGGCAGCTGTGGCCATCACCCCTGTTGCTGTCACCCAACCCCTCGGATGCCCATAGCACATCCCGGCTGCTCTGCACCCAGCACAAATCCCAGCACACCCTGGATGGGGTGGGAGCATCCCTGCAAACACAGGGTGAAGGTGACAACCCTCACTCTCCACCAGTGTCAGGCCATACGGGACACCATCAAGCTCCCACCTTGCCCAGTGTTGCCCCTGCTGTGCCATCCCCCAGCCCAGAGGCTTTTGCAGTCACTGGGTCCCAACATGGAGTTGAAAATGCTGAGTACCACACACGATGCTCTTTGGTCCATGGCACAGACAGGGAGGTGTCACAACCACAGACTCATGTTTGGGGTGGAAGAGGTCACAACCCCACACTGCGATCCAAGGCGCTGAGCCTTTGCCTTGCTCATCCCATGCTGCTGGGGCTGCAGCCCCTGCTCCGATAGGGAAGAGGACAAGATCCTGCCGCAGTGAGCAGGACGCAGTGGGGCTGAGCTCACTGCTGCGAGCAGCTGTGGTTTCCCTAAAGCTGTGGCCAAGTCCTTACAAGGTGATGCTGTCCCATCCTGTGGTGCCTTCCACTGTGCTTCAGGACTGTCTTTGGGGCCAGCGTAGCCTCTTTCTTCCTTTTGCTCTGTGCTGCTGCTTGCAGGGCCCCTGTTGAGCCATGACTCAACGCTGGTGCTTCTGCATTCCCCATCTCTTCCTGCCTTTGGGCTGCTCTTCCCTTCCCCACTGTCAGCCGGGATGAACATAGGACATGGAGGGCTCAGGGCAACCCCACTGGCACCCTCTGTCCCTGACCTCAGCCTCCCCATCCTGCTGCTGCTTGGTTCCCAGGAATGATTCCCAGCTTTACCATTCTCCCGCCCGCACCCTGTGACTGGGGGAAGCTGCAGGCCATGGAAAGGCAGGAGCCATCAGCTCCTTTCCAGTCCATGCCTCGGTTGGAAAATGGAGACAGCCTCCTGCTGCAAAAGCCACAGATGGAGCACGAGCAGAGGGGGAGCTCCGTGATGTTGCAGGATGCTGGAACCGCCGCTTATGGGGCTGATCCTCAGCCAGACACCACGGAGCTGAGGGGATGCTCCTGCTGCACCCTGTGCCCTTCACACTGCGGGGGACTCCCAGGGCCAGGAGAACACCAAGTCATGGCAGCCTGTACCGGAGCTGAAAGCCCTCGCGTGGTATTCCTGGTGCATCTTCCAGGATGAGGGACCTCATGAGCGCCTTCCTGCCACTGCTTTCACTGCTGCTGCCCCCAGGGCAGGAAGGGGGGACATGGGAAAGGACGTAGAGACCTTAACGTGCCCCCCAGACCTACATCGGGCCGGTGCTCATCTCCGTCAACCCCTTCAAGCAGATGCCGTACTTCACGGAGCGGGAGGTGGAGCTGTACCAGGGCGCGGTGAGGCGGCTCTGTGCCATGGGGGGGGTTAATTCCGTGTCCCCTAAGTGTCCCTGTTGGTGGCAAGAGAGTAATTCCCCATCCCTGCTGTGTGCCACTGCCCTGTGCAGTGCACGGGCAGAGCTGAGGGGCTCAGAGTGAGGAGCTGATGGCTCTGTGCTGCTGTCCTTGTGTCCCCCTTTTAGGCTCAGTATGAAAATCCCCCCCACATCTACGCCCTGACCGACAACATGTACCGCAATATGCTGATTGATGGGGAGAACCAGTGTGTCATCATCAGGTAGGATATGGGGAGCACAACCAGGGATGCTGTGGGTGTCCCTGCCTGTGGAAGGGGTTGGAACTGGAGGAGCTTTAACATCCCTTCAACCCAAACCAGCCTGGATTCCATGATCCTGGGCCATGAATACAGGGCTGTGACCGGGTTGTCCCAAGAAGGGACCAAGCCTTGTGCAATGCTCCTTTCCGGCTGAATGTTGCAAGGGAAATATCAGGATGTGTGGCAAGGCAAGCGACTTCCCCTTGAGGCTTCCAAACGTCCCTCCTCCCCTCCAAAATCCAGCAACAGAAATCCCACACCTCCTCCAGGAGCAGCTCCTCACCCAGCCTTGCTCCGGCCTTGCTTATACCCAGTGCATCCCGGCAGCCCTCTCCCCAGCATCAGCACCACCACACGCTCAGAGTATGTGGCAGGAGGAAGGACACAGCCCCTGTCACCACCATCATCGCCCAACCCTCCTCCAGCATCCCCGCCCCGGGCACCCCAGGATGGGCTAATTCACATCTCCTCTGCTTTGCCATTGATACAGTGGAGAAAGCGGCGCTGGGAAGACAGTGGCAGCAAAGTACATCATGGGCTACATCTCCAAAGTGTCCGGGGGTGGTGAGAAAGTGCAGGTAATTCTGTCCAACCCACAGTGTCCTGCATCCCTTCACCTCCCAGCTGCTCCCCACCATCCAGTGGTGGCACATGGAGCAGCCTCGGCTCAGTCCTCTCCCA
Source organism: Forpus xanthops (assembly GCA_032466535.1). Classification (NCBI taxonomy): domain Eukaryota; kingdom Metazoa; phylum Chordata; class Aves; order Psittaciformes; family Psittacidae; genus Forpus; species Forpus xanthops. The sequence goes on from JASSUY010036137.1 coordinate 7,383, forward strand.
CCTCTGCCCCTCAGCACGTGAAGGAGATCATCCTGCAGTCCAACCCGCTCCTGGAAGCCTTTGGAAATGCCAAAACCGTCCGGAACAACAACTCCAGCCGCTTTGTAAGTCACCAGGGCAGGATCAGTGCCACGGCCAGGATCCATCCCAGCAATGCGCTGGGAGAAGGTGGAATGACACCGGAGCTGGGGGAGACTGGCCACGGCTCTGAGCAGGAGCTGTGCTGGGCAGGGGAAGTACTTTGAGATCCAGTTCAGCCGTGGCGGAGAGCCCGACGGGGGGAAGATCTCTAACTTCCTGCTGGAGAAGTCCCGGGTGGTGAGCCAGAACGAGTGCGAGAGGAATTTCCACATCTACTACCAGGTACGGGGGTCACGGAGCAGCCATACAGCGGCAGAGCCAGGGACTGGGTAAGTGCAATTCCCGTTTCCCACACAGCTCATTGAAGGGGCATCCCAAGAGCAGCGGCAGAACCTGGGCATCATGAGCCCGGATTATTACTACTACCTGAACCAGTCGGACACGTACCAGGTGGAGGGCACGGACGACCGCAGCGACTTCCATGAGACCATGGTGAGTGGCCAGGATGGGGAGACCCCAGAGCTGCCTGCGCCTGGGCAGGGGCTGATGGGGTCCCCATGTCCCCAGAACGCCATGCAGGTCATTGGCATCCATGGTGAGGACCAGCAGCTGGTGCTGCAGATCGTGGCCGGGATCCTCCACCTTGGGAACATCAGCTTTCGGGAGGAAGGCAACTATGCTCAGGTGGAAAATGCTGACTGTGAGTAGCCAACCGCTCCTTGGGAATGAGGATGCTCGCAGAGATCCTGGGCAAAGAAGTGTAAACTCTTCATAGCATAACCCCCCTGGCAGAGGAGAAAGGCATCATCAGCATCTTCCACATGTTAGATATGGGGAAACCAAGGTAGTGAGCAAATAGCACATCAGAGCTTAATTAATAAGGGGAAGGATGCCAGGAGTAGCTTGCTGTGATTTAGCATGGGGTGGACCCATCCCTGGTAGCCACACCCCCGGTGTCCTTTGCACTTGGATGGGGCCGAGGGGTCCAACAGTGGCTGCGGGCAGTGACAGTGGTATATGGGGCACAGGCAGCCCTGACTCCCCTCTCCACCCTGGCCAGCCCTGGCCTTCCCTGCATACCTGCTGGGGATCGACCAGAACCGCCTCAACGAGAAGGTCACCAGCAGGAAAATGGACAGCAAGTGGGGCGGCCGCTCCGAGTCCATCACCGTCACCCTCAACGTGGAGCAGGCAGCTTATACACGGGATGCCCTGGCCAAGGGGCTCTACGCACGTGTCTTTGACTTCCTCGTGGAGGTGCGTGGTACCAGCAGGATGGGCATGGTGGGGATGCTCAGCGCCGCTTCTGTGTGCGACCGGCCCCAGTGAAGGTGGCTCGTCCTTGTCTCTCCCTGCAGTCTATCAACCGGGCTATGCAGAAGCCAAATGAGGAGTACAGCATCGGGGTGCTGGACATCTACGGCTTTGAAATATTCCAGGTATGTGCTGCTTTGCTATTGGAACACAGTTGGGGAATGTCCTTCCCTGATTCTGCAGCAAGGAGAGCGGCTGGAGCAGGGGCTGGTAGCAGTCAATGGACACAGGATGAGTCCTTGGGGCAGCACCTAAAGGTTCTGCTGCCTGAGGTCCCCCCGAGCACGGTGATAGGAGCAGAAGCCAACTCAGCCCCATTATCTTTCATCTTTGGTCCTTTTGCAGAAAAATGGCTTTGAGCAATTCTGCATTAACTTTGTGAATGAGAAGCTGCAGCAGATCTTCATAGAGCTGACCCTGAAGGCAGAGCAGGTACTGAGAGGCTGCATTAGCACCCCAATTTCTGCATCCCCACCACTGGCTGGTCCTGATACCATGGCTGGAGCAGAGGACTGCAGCTTATCCCATGGGTTGGGGACTATCCAGCTCTCCCTGCGCTTCCCCAGGAGGAGTACGTGCAGGAGGGGATCAAGTGGACCCAGATCCAGTACTTCAACAACAAGGTGGTGTGTGACCTGATAGAGAACAAGCTGGTGAGTGTGGTCCCCTCCTCCCACAGAGGCTTTCTCAGGGAGCTGAGGTACCAGGGAATACGGTACCGGATGGGCTGAGTCCTGAGGATGGGTGGCAGAAGGTGGTCCTGCCGGGAGCATCCTTGGGAGACCAGCACCTCTGCATCCTTAACCTAAGCTGCTGTTAAGTGTGAAGCAGCATTAAACACTGATGGGCACTTGAGCACAGCTCCGTGCAGGACTGGGCCCTGCCTGCAGCCTCTGGACACCCATGGCTTCATTCTCCCTCTCCCAGAACCCCCCTGGGATCATGAGTGTCCTGGATGATGTCTGTGCCACCATGCACGCCACCGGTGAGGGTGCAGACCAGACCCTGCTGCAGAAGCTGCAGGCAGCCGTGGGCACCCATGAGCACTTCAACAGCTGGAGCTCGGGCTTCATCATCCACCACTATGCTGGCAAGGTACCCCACACCTCACATCCCATTCACATCCCTTTCACACCCCACAGCCCCGGTGTGGGGCTGAGCTCCCCTCCTCTTCCCAGGTCTCCTACGATGTGAACAGCTTCTGTGAGCGCAACCGGGATGTGCTCTTCACCGACTTGATTGAGCTCATGCAGAGCAGTGAATTGTGAGTCCTGGCAGTGCTGTGCTCCTGGGGACCACCCTGAAAGGGCTGGGGCAGAAGGCAGCATCCTCAACATCCTGACCATAAAGCTTTGCTGGAACCAAAGCTTGGGGTGCTCAGCATCCTGCATGGCTCTGTGGGTACCAGCAGCATTAATACAGTCATAGAATCACAGACTGGTTTGGGTTGGAAAGGACTTTAAGATCATCTAGTTCCAAACCCCTATCTAGTTCCAGCTCCCCATGGAGCACAGCAGCACCAGTGGCTGCAGGGCTGGGCAGAAGGATGCTCACACACTGGTACCCATCCTACCCAGCCAAGGAGCACCCAGTGGGAATGGGCTCAGCCAGGATTTCCCACAGCTGGAGCTGGTTCCAGCTCAGCTCATGCTGGACCCATGCTGAGCTCGAGGAGCCTGGCCGCTCTCACCTGAGGACTGTCACCTCCTGCCTTGCAGTGGTTTCATCCGGATGCTTTTCCCAGAGAAGCTTGACTCAGACAAAAAGGGACGACCGACCACAGCAGGCTCCAAGATCAAGGTATGTCCCAGAGGCTGCAGAGCAGTGGCTGCAACAGGGTGATGGGCTGCTCTCAATGCCTTCAATGGGACAGAGGTCAATCCTTGCAATAGAAACAGGCTAATGACCTGGTGAACACGCTCATGAAGTGCACACCACACTACATCCGCTGCATCAAGCCCAACGAGACCAAGAAACCCCGGGACTGGGAGGAAAGCAGGTAACAGAGGTCCCTCATGGTGTACCAGGTAGCTCACAGAGCCCAGGGAAAGGGACCCAGCCATGGAGATGTGGCCAGGGTTTCCTCCAAAACCTGATCCCCCGCGATGGTCCCTCTGTGCTGCCCACAGACCCAGGGGAACACAAGGTGGGTGCTGAGGAGCATATAGGGACACACAGACCCCTCCACATGCAACACCCAGAGGCTCCATCTGAGCCCCAAGTTGCTCTCACACACCACAGCCATGGGTATCCCTGTGCAAAGCAGTGGCCCAAGGACCCAAGCAGGTCCCCCTCACCATCCCTGCCACCCCATTCCAAACCTGTCCCTCCCGGCTCCACAGGGTGAAGCACCAAGTCGAGTACCTGGGGCTGAAGGAGAACATCCGCGTGCGTCGGGCAGGATTTGCCTACCGCCGCCTCTTCCCCAAATTCCTGCAGCGGTGAGTGCCCAGTGGGATGCAGATGGCACGTCCTGCACATCCCCGCAGCCCAGCCGTGACCCACATCTCTGCCCCCCAACAGCTACGCCATCCTGACCCCCGAGACGTGGCCATCCTGGCGTGGGGATGAGCGGCAAGGGGTGCAGCACTTGCTGCGCTCCGTCAACATGGACCCGGACCAGTACCAGATGGGTCGGAGCAAGGTGTTTGTCAAGAACCCTGAGTCGGTAGGTCACCCCGCAGCCCTGCATCCCTTTGGAACGCTGCACAGAGCTGAGCATCACTCTGGGCAATGCTGGGGAGGGTTTGGGGTGCTGATGTGCAGGGGAAGTGATGCTGCTGGGGCCGTGCTCAGCACCCGATGGTCCTCCCAGCTCTTCCTCCTCGAAGAGATGCGGGAGAGGAAATTCGATGGCTTCGCCAGGGTGATCCAGAAGGCCTGGCGCCGGCACGTTGCCATCCGGAAGTATGAGCAGATGCGAGAGGAGGGTAAGGCTGGCCAAAGATGGGGACCAGACCCTGCCTTCACTCTGCATTTCATTGCCTGCAAAGGGATGGAGTAGCTGGGAGTCGATGTTCGCACCCGACCCCATTGTGGGAGTTTTCCCACCCTCCCAAGCATGCAGTGAAAACTCAAGGGGAAAACCCAGACAGCAGTGGGGTCCCTCCCTCCCTCCTGCAGCACAAAGGGTTTTGAATGGGTTTCAAGCTCAAGCTGCTTGTGGCATGAAATGAGCCCAGTCTCTTGCTGCCAAGATCCATGTGGCAGCTCCCACATCCCCTCCAGGCAGTCTGGGGAGGCAGGCACTGGCAGAGCAGGCAGACAGGGGCTGAGGGCTGAGTCCTGTCTGACCAGCATCACTTTGGGGTTGCCCACAGCCTCCAACATCCTCTACAACTTCAAAGAGCGGAGGAGGAACAGCATCAACAGGAACTTTGTGGGTGATTACCTGGGCATGGAGGAGCGGCCGGAGCTGCGCCAGTTCCTGGCCAAGCGGGAGCGGGTGGACTTTGCAGACTCCATCACAAAGTACGACCGGAGGTTCAAGGTACATGGCCCACCAGGGGCATGGGACAGGCCAGGCTGTGGCTGGCTAAGGTGGGATGTGTGTGTGGGACTTGTGCCCCCATGCAGACTTCTTCTGACCCTCTGCTTCTGCCCTTTCCCAGCCCATCAAGAGAGACTTTATCCTGACCCCAAAGTACTTCTACCTGATCGGGAGGGAGAAGGTGAAGAAAGGTCCTGAGAAGGGGCAGATCAAGGAGGTGCTCAAGAAGAAGGTGGAGCTGCAAGCAGTGAGTGGTGTCTCGCTGAGGTGCGTCCCTTAGCACAGGGTCTGCATGGGAGGTCCACAGAATCATAGAAACACAGAAGGGTTTGGGTTGGAAAGGACCTTAAGTTCACCAAGTTCCGACCATGCTGGGTCCAACCTGGCTTTGAACACTGCCAGTGATGGAATGTTCACCACTTCTCTGGGCACCCTGCGCCGGCGCCTCACCACCCTCATAGGGAAGAACTTCTTCCTTACATCTAACCTATAACTTCCTTATATCGAACCATGTGCTCAGGCTTCACTCATCAGCTCCACTGTCCTCCCCATGCCCCAGTGACTGTGGCCAGGCCCCAGCCCCTTGCCCATGGAGCCATAGGGATGATGCTCCCACAGAGCGCTTTGCAGATGGAGCTTTGGAGCCCAGGATGATTTCCAGCCCTCAGGGTGAACCCAGAACCCCCCCAGTGCAGGCAGGCACCAGCCACTGACACCCCGCACCGGGGTTGCTCCCTCAGCACCAGGCAGGATGATTTCTTCATCCTGCATGAGAACGATGCCGACAACTTCTTGGAGTCCATCTTCAAAACGGAGCTGATCAGCCTGCTGTGCAAGCGCTACGAGGAGCTCACCCGCAGCAAGCTGTGCCTCTCCTTCAAGGACACGTAAGGATGGAGGCCAGGAGAGGTGACAAAGCAGGACAGGGTCCTGTCACCGTGGTCTCATAGCCTCTCTGTCCCCTAGACTACAGTTTCGGGTGAAGAAGGAGGGCTGGGGAGGTGGCGGCACCCGCAGCATCACCTTCGTCAGAGGACAGGGCGATGTGGCCACCCTCAAAGCTGGAGGCAAAACCCTTACAGTCAGCATTGGGGATGGGCTCCCCAGGAATGCCAGTGAGTGCCAGGGTGTCCGGAGGGTGAGGGGGGAAATGGAGGGTACCGCAACCATACTGGAGGCCTGGGAACACCGGGATGAGCCACCGTGTGCCCCAGCCCTGGGGGTTTGTGGCTCACCCAGGAGGGTGATGGGGCAGCACGGGGAGAAAGGCAGCTGGGTACAAACGGTGGGGGCAGCCCACTGTCACCTAACGGGGGGCTCGTGTCCCCCCAGAGCCCACGAGGAAGGCAGCAAAACAGAGCAGAGGTGGCAGCAGGTGCCCAGCACCCTCCCGAAGAGCCCCACCAGCACCCAGAGGTGAGCAGCACAGTGCTGGGGGTACCGGAGTGGGGGGGTCCCTGCTTCCAGTCAGCACTGCACTCCAGGAGGTGCAGGCTGAAGGTGGACCACTGTAATGCACCATCCCGGGGGGGCTTCCCAGGTGCCTGCAGGAATGGGGCACCCCAGTTCCCACGTGGAGATGGCCGGGCTCAGAGGGACACCCACAAGGCAGCCCAGAAGCAGGCGCGGGGGCCACCGGCTGCAGTGTTACCCCCCCGGAATGCTGGCCACCAGCCGAAGACACGGCCCCCATCTGAGTACAATATGGATTTCCTCAATGTGCCGGACCAGGGGGTGGCCGGGTAGGTCCTGTACCAACACACGCATCCTCCTCTCTGCTCCATCCCACTGCTGCCAGCCCCAGGAGATGTTCTTTCCCCTCTGAACACTTTGGCTTCCCAACCAACAGCCCAACCAGGTCTGGGCAAGCTGTTTTTGCTGCATCAACCATGCTCATGCACACCCCAGTTCTCCCAGTTGCTGCACTGGAAGGACCAAACTGAGCTGCAGGCACTGAGCAGCGGGTTGGGTTGGTGGGAGAGAGCAGGGTGGGAAGGAAGGATGGCAAAGGCCCTCATGGTGTGAACATGGTTTCTCCCGGCCCCATAGGATGCAGCGCCGGCGCAGCCTGAGCCAGCGGCCACCTCCGGCCAGGCGTCCCAAGCCGCAGCCCAAGGCGGCCGTGCCGCGCTGCCAGGCGCTCTACCAGTACATCGGACAGGACATGGATGAGCTCAGCTTCAATGTGGGGGACATCATTGACATCCTGCTGGAAGGTGCCACCAAAACCCTGCTCTGCCCGGGTTGTAGAATCACGGAATGGTTTGGGTTGAAGGGATCTTAAAGCTCCTCCAGTGCCAACCCCTGCCCATGGGCAGGGACACCTTCCACTGGAGCAGGGTGCTCCAAGCCCGTGTCGAACCTGGCCTTGAGCACTGCAGGGATAGGGCAGCCACAGCTTCTCTGGGCACCCTGTGCCAGTGCTCAGCACCCTCACAGGGAACAGCTTCTGCCTTACATCCAGCCTGACCTTGCCCTGTTTCAGTCTGAATCCACCACCCCGTGTCTTATCACTGCAGTCCCTGATGCACAGCCCCTCTCCAGCATCCTCGTAGCCCCCTTCAGACACTGGAAGCTGCTCTGAGGTCTCCATGCAGTTTCTCTTCTCCAGGCTGAGCAGCCCCAGTGTTCTCAGCCTGGCTCCATACAGGAGGTGCTCCAGCCCCTGATCACCCTCATGGCTGCCTCTGAACTTGCTCCAGCAGCTCCATGTCCTTATGTTGAGGACACCAGCACTGCACCCAGTGCTGCAAGCGGGGTCTCAAGGGTTTTCCCCTCTGTGCCCTGCGGCAGCTCCTTACCTGACCCAGCTCTTCCTTTTCCCCCTTCCCAGATATCTCTGGCTGGTGGAAGGGCCGGCTGCATGGCAAGGAAGGGCTTTTCCCTGGGAACTACGTGCAGAAGATCTGAGCCGAGCGCAGCAGCCGCATGGAGGCAGGGAGAGGGTCACCATCCTCACACCCCACCTCTGCCAGGCCTTTGCCAAAGGGGCCAGTGGTGACTCCATGGTGGCTCTCCATGGCCACCGGCCTTGAGTGGTGATGGCTACCAGGATGTGCCAATGCCAGCCATGGAATCCTGCAGCTGGTTTAGATGGTGGCCTCCCTGCAGCAAGGACCGGCTCTTTGCTGCTTGGTCATACCCTAGGACGGGAGCTGCTCCGGTGATTCCAGGGTATAAATAGGATTGTTGTTAATAATTATGGTAAATACCCAGAAACTGAGTCTGCAGTTTGTATTTCACCATGGTGCCAGCCCGTGGCTCCCCTTGCCCCCCTGACAAGTGCTCTGCACCCGCGTGTCCCCAAGTTGAACATGTGTTGAACCCTCCAGAAGATGCTGAATACAGAACCCAGCCCCACCATGGACCTGGCTCCATATCCCAGCACAACTCTGGACCATTCGGCAGGGCTGGGATCTGCCAGGGCAAAGCAGGATAAGAGGGTACAGCAGCACGGGGACACTGTCACCATTCCCTGATTTCTCACAGGAGAAGGCCTGAGTTCCACGTAGCTAAAGCCCATGGAGCTCTAGCAGCTTTGTCTGATGACAGAGGACTGACGAAGCCCCCCTGGTTTACAGAGCAGAGGGGTGTTTCATCTGTCAGGGGCCGGGGATAACACATGGGGTGGAAACTGGGCTGCTCCAAAGGGCTCTGGGTGCTCAGAGGGGCTCCAAGGGGGGTCTCTGAGGAACTCAGAGGGTCCGGAGGGGCTCCAAGGGGCAATGACAGGCTTGGGGATCCCACGAGTCCAGGATGCTCCATGGACCTTGGATGCTCAGAGAGCCCTGGGATGCTTTAACTGGTCCACGGAGCTCTAGGAGAGCTCTAAAAGGATCTAAGGGGCTTCCCAAGGGATTCGGGGTGCTCAGAGCCTCCTTGGCTGCAGTGGAGGGAGACCCCCAGGACAGGGGCACAGACTGAGCTTAAGGGGGTATTGGATGGGGCCGAGTCTGAGCCAGGGTTGCTCCAGGCAGTTTGCAGCACGGAGAGGGATGAACGGCGCCCAAATGTCAGGTCTCATCCTGCCCACGCCCCGCACCCCCGGCTGAGCCCTGCGCTGAAGGAAGTGACGACAGCCTCGGCCCTGCATCCTGCCCTCCTCTTCCTCCCTCCGGTAGCCCCCATTGCGGGGACCCCCCCTGCCCCAGACAGACACCGCAGTGGGGATGGCACAAGGGAGGAGGCTGCTGGGATGGGAAGTCCCCCATGGCCCCATGCTGCAGCCCACGGCTGGGCTTCCCCACTATGGGGTTTACAGCATCTGTGCTCTTTGGGGGGATTTTTCCTACAAATCCCAGGTTTTTAGGGGTCCTTGCACTGCAGAGCTTGCAAGGGGAGGGGAAGCAGAGGCTGTGGTTTGATTTTAATTAAAAAGTAAGAAAAAGGCTTTGGAAAATCCATTGATTCTGATATCTCCTCCCTGCATCCTCCAGCCTTTCCTTTGGGCTGGCGGCAGCACCCGGCTGTGGGTGCTGTACCTGTGGGATGCTCCCACTCAGCTCAGGCACCCACTGGGATGGTCCAAAGGGCTCCGGATGCTGAGAGGGACTCCGAGGGGGGGTCTCTGAGGAGCTGCAGTTGCTCTGAGGGTCCTGGGAGGCTCCAAGGGGCTCTTAGGGGCTATGATAGGCTTGGTGGTCCCCGGAGCCAGGGGTGCTTCAAAGAACTGGGGCCCTCAGAGGGGGCCGGGATCCTTTAACAGGTCCAAGGTGATCAGAGAGAGCTTCAAAAGGCTCGGAGGGACACTCCAAGGGGTCTGGGGCTTCCCAAGGGATCCAGGGCACACTGAGGATGCTCCCAGGACCTGGGATGCTCGGAGCCCCCCGGGATGCTCGGAGCCCCCCATGATGCTCAGAGCCCCTCAGGATGCTTGGAGCCCCCCGGGATGCTCGGAGCCCCTCATGATGCTTGGAACCCCTCGGGATGCTCGGAGCCCCCCGGGATGCTCGGAGCCCCCCATAATGCTCGGAGCCCCCCATGATGCACGGAGCCCCTCGGGATGCTCGGAGCCCCCCCATGATGCTCGGAGCCCCCCATAATGCTCAGAGCCCCCCGGGATGCTCGGAGCCCCCCCATAATGCTCAGAGCCCCCCCAGGATGCTCGGAGCCCCCCGGGATGCTCGGGCCGCCTGCAGGCACAGGGGCGCAGAGCCCACCGGCGGGGAGCGGGGGGTGCGAAAGCACCCGGTTATTGGCGGGGGGGGTCCCGGGGCGGGGCCAAGGCCCCCCCCCGCTGTCCCCGCCCCCCCTTCCGCACCGCTCCTCCCCCCCCCTCCGCCCCCCCTCCCGCGGCTCTCGCGACAGCTCCGCTCAGAAAATGGCCCCGCGGCCGCGCCGCCGCTGATG
>JASSUY010036141.1:5107-15957 GCA_032466535.1 Forpus xanthops
GAACAGCCCCAACTCTCTCATCCTATCTTCATAGGGGAGGTGCTCCAGTCCCCTGATCATCCTCGTGGCCTCCTCTGTACTTGTTTCACCAGTTCCATGTCCTTTTTATGTTAAAGACACCAGAATTGTACACAATACTCCAAGTGAGGTCTCACAAGAGCAGAGTACTCTTCGACATAAGCATTTCCCAGTGTTGATCACAAAACTTCCCTCAAATAATTCCCAATCTTTATCTTTCTAGCAGTGCTTTCTTCTTCAAATCAAGAAACCAGAACAGCCATTGCATGATTTCTTCCTAATTCCTTGATTAATATCACAGAATCTCAGTTTTTCTATGATGCACAGTACAAAGACTGAATCTGTTTAACTTTTTACAGAAACTGAACTGGGTATGATCTAGCAGTTCATCCACTTCACTGCTGCATTAAATCTCCCTCAACTTTTGAGCCTGACACAAGCTTCACGAGCACTACTTTTGTCACAGCTTGTGATGTCATTTGGTATTTCTTTTGAAGACTAAAAGACTTTGAATATGTTTTTATATTATCAGTTTTTAAAACAGCAATAATGTAATATTCCAAAAGAATACCATGAAACAGTACATATTACATTTTTGCAATGTTTTTACCTCACCAATTCTTTTTTTCTCTCCACTTTGGATTACAAATTGATGCATCTGTCCAGCAGCTTGAAAATCACGACCACACACAAAGAAGTCATTTCTACTCCCACTAAAAGAAAACAGGGGAGAACAAAAGAAACGTAGAAAATGATGTCCCAAAACGATCAAGTGTATTGAGTTCAACCATTGTAGTTTAAGCACTTGCTTCTGTTTTCCTGTGATGGGCTGCATACCTACTCCAAAATACAAGACAACTGGTGAGTATAGACATTTGATAAGGGAACAGCTGTAACTGAAAGATTCCTAACATGATAGCTTGAAGAATGTAGACATTCTAGAGCATTACAGTAGCAGCATGCATTTCCAGATGTGTTTCCAGATGCGCACCCTCCCTTCTCTCTTCCCTAATCCTCTCATTCACACAGCTACATGCATAAAAAATGCAAAGACACCAATTTACATAAAATTATCTCACTCCATTTTATTTAAGATTTTCTTCTCCAGTTAGTAAAAGAAAGATGTGTCTCTCTTTATACATATGTACAAGTTCAGTTATAAAAATAGACAGCACATTCAAAGAGAAAAAAAGGCTTGGCATTTGTCTGATTCCCTCTAAATATCATATATACATGTGAATAAGAGGGGAAGGGGGAAGTCTTCATGAGTTAATTAAACATCACCTCCCCCTCAATTATCCCCTGCAAATCTGTTTAAAAATCAATCTAAGCTCAGTTCTGCTATTTTCAGGTGTGCAAATTAGAGGCAGAGCCAACAGGAAGCACTTGCTCCACACTGTAGGACGCCAGGCAAAGGATTTGGGGTTGGAAAAAAATTACAATAATAAAAATAATAATGAAAACAAAAAAAAGCCATCTTCTACTGTCATAGCCCAGACCTGCAACTCCACTTGCTTAAGGGATGAAAGTGCCCTGGCAGAACAGCCTTGTCATTCAACGTGTCAGACAGAAGAACTGCCCCACACCTAAATCTCAGTGCAATGCAGACAACACTTACAGCAAAGCAGGGGGCTATGAGGGGGAGCTATGCATTAAGAATGGAGAAGGAGCAACCAGAGACTGAGAACACAGATGGGCACTGGCAGCGCTGCCTTCTGTCAGCCTCATGGAACACGGCTACTGGTACCCGCACACTGCAGTGAACTCAACCAAGCTAGTGTGTGTGATGATCACAAAGATGAAGGGAAAGCACACTGGAAGAATAGTCAGGATGTTTGGGATACAAGACTTTTTCCCAGGATTTGGCTGGAATGCGGAATGGCACAGTTCTCTGTCTCTTTTTGTTGCTCCCTGTGTAGCACTGCAAGCCGCAGCACTGCACTCTGCTATGGCTCGGTGAGGAGAGCAGCAGCAAACTCTTCCTCGGCACTTTAGCTTTCCATCTTGGTATTTGTACAAATAGAATCTTATTTTGTTTCTAAGCTTTCAAGAGTTATGCACACCTCAAAAGTGAGATAAATCATTTTGAACACAAGCATTTATGCTGGTAACTCTGAAATGCAAACCAAACCACCGGCGGCTTCTACTCTGTGAAGCAGAGGGAGTGCTGCTGCTCTCACCAGGCCTCTCAGTCTCCTCTGTACTCTGCAGATCTGAGCCTCCTCCTGACAAATGGTACTGAAAAGAGACCACTCGCTGCAAACCCCCTGAGACACCTTCCATTGCATTTCAAACTTTTGAAGAACCCAGAGACCCATGCTAGAAGAACAGAAGATTTTTTTAATCACACATCATCTTCAGCTTAGCCCTCAGTTACCCCTGCATGTACACACTGACCAGCTGCCAGCACGGAATCATCTTGCAACTCTACAGGATACTCCTGGGGTTCAGATACTGATTTCTTAAGATAAAAATGAATGCTGGGTTCCACCTCAAGCTACAAGAGATAAAGTACATTGGTGTGACTTCAAGCACACACAGAGTTGCAGAATATTGCATGGAGGAGCCAGATGGGAATCTTTGCCATCAGTAAAACACAAACTGACACCCTCCCAGTTACTCCAGGCTCCCTTCCCTCCTTCTCGCAGTGTCTGCAAAGATAGTTTTTTGGAATACAAATAAACAAAGTGCTCACATAAACCACCCACTCCAATTGTGCTTTGATTTTCTTTTCACACACGTGCTGGACAGCAAGAAGGCATTCGTCTGCATGCCTTCAACTGGCAGGGTGGTCTACTCTGAAAGCCAACGCAGTTCAGACAAGCTTTGGGGGTTCAAAATTACTACCGACCACCTGATGTGTGGGCACCTTTGCTTTGCTTCCGAACTGAAGTTTCTGATATGAGACTTCTGGTCAGGTTTAAGCTTTTGGAGGTCCCACACACACTGTTTCCTTTGCTCAAAGGGGAACTCAAAGGAGAAGAGGCGCTTGAAGGTCCAAAATCTGCAAGTCCAGAAGGCCGAATAATTGCTGTTTGCAGAGGGCTATTTGCAGACATGCCTAGCAATGGAAAAGAGAATCAAATTCCACGTAAGCATATTATTCCACTTACAATTCTCCACCAACAAACAACATACTGTCAGCCCTAAGACCACCATGTATACATGATTTATGAGAGTTTAATGAAGAGGGAAGTCCTTAAGATATAAAACATCTTGCAGCTATACCCTGAGCCACCTTCAGCTGCTGCAAAGCTGAAGGTCCATAACCATGAGGCAATGGAACCTGATGCTGTAACTTCAACGTAACAGCAGTGCAGGAAAGCCATAGCCATACCCGTGGGATAAACATCACTCTCCAATTTGTCTGGAAGAAAAACATCTGGTATGAGATAATTCAAGGGGCAATCTGCAGGACTTCTGCAGGGCTAGCCTCTCAAGGTTATCTGTGGTGAGACTTGCTACCTGCTCACACCATTACCATGTCACATTGTGTATTGCCTGGATCTCAGTATATAATGGACCAGCAATATCAACAATACAATGTTTTTTATCTATGTTTTGACAGGCTGTAAACAATAATCACCCCAAGTCATGTGGTTGGTTCTGCTATTTCCCCTTCCTCACATACCTTTTGAGACACTGTACCCGTATGCTGCATAGGCAGCTGCCGAGGCTGCTGCTGCTCCTGCTTTGGCTCCTGCCATTGCAGCTGCACTTCCTGCTATTGATTTCCGGCTTCTGCCTTTCCCTGTGCCACCTTTTGAGCCACCGCTTGAACCTTTAGGACGACCCCGGCTTCGATTTGACTGGCCTCTCCCAGTGAGAGGAGTATCTTGCATTGAAACACCTTAACAAGAAAAGAATGTTGTAACAGTAATTGCTATAGTATTTTGGGTGACTCACAAGTGAATACAGCATCGTAACTACCTGCCATTGACATTAATACTGCTCCTATCAACTGATACTTTTCATTTACATTAACAGAAACACTGCTAGCAAGCACTGATTGCATGAAGAGAAAGTATGTATACATACTTCACTTTGTATGTATAGAAAACTTCACTCTTCATTAACCACATTCTTACAAAGTCCAAGTACTTATCATTACTTTGAATCCAATCCACAAATAGGTGGAGAATTCTGGGTTCTGCTTCAGGTTGAAGTATTTTCTTATTTGAAGACAGAAAGAAGTTTCTTCCATTTGCTGTCTCTACAGAAACTTACCAAAAGCTATGGCTCTACTCATGTCAGTGTAGAAAACTACAGTAGTTAAAAACATCCATCATTATTTAAAATTACAGGTGCTCCAATCACACACTGGAAATAGAGAACTAATTATTAGCTTAGCAGCAAATTCAACTAAAAGCTTAAAGATTAATATTTCTCTGTAATTTGGTAGTAGGAACATAATGGAAGGAGAGCCCTTCGTCACACAGGAACAAAGGACAACACTTTTAAGAGTAACTAACACAGAAGAGAGGAAGGCATGGTGAATGGGACTGTAAACACATTTCCTATCTAATCAGAAGTAATTTCTCAATGAAGAGGCAATTTTTTTTTTCCCCCATTCTTGTCAACTATGCATGTACTCTGGTTAAAACACAGAAAATGTATCACCTAGCCATACTAAGACAAGAGTACTGACCATTCACGGTATCTGAAACCGAGCCAGTAATGGAAGCAGGAGAGTTTGTTGCCCTTGACTGAGGTGCTGAAGAAGCTGGATCATCCACAATCACAAGCATATCACTACTGCTCTCATCAGGAGGGATAGAGCCCATATGTAATTCACTGCTGATGGATATCTAAATATGACAGAAAACAAAGCCATTAGCTTCTCAGGTTAGGCAAGGGCATGGTACAGTAATACAATGATCTTTAAAAGACATACAATCACAAGTAATTAACTGGTACTTCTGTTCTCTCTCATTTTCTCTATGCGAGACTATATAATCTGCCTAATCACACCACACCCTCTATTTACACGCTGAGCAGCAGTGAAGACCTCCAGGAGCTACATCATTCCAATTCATGAAAAGACATGTTAAGAAGCAGGAGACTAATGGGTTCATCAGGGGTTTAAGGAAATTGCTGTTCAAATGTGTACCTTCAACTGCAAGAAAGAAAGTGACAGGATTCTTAACCTACTACTACTACTGCTAAATAAAAAATCTTGGTCAACAAGGGAACAATACAACATAGGAATGTTAATCAACATGGTAAAAAACAAAATGTATTTCCTGCCTAAACCAGTTTGCAATTCTTTACAAAAAGATGAAGTAAAATGTGTGCCACTGAGAATTTACAATTTAAATTCCAGAGGAAAAAAAACCCGTAGTAATTCAGAATTAGAAGCAAAGAAGGCAGCAGAGGGGACGTAGATGAGACTAGCAAGGAGTACTTGCAAAGAAGCTGAACATCAAGGAGCTATTTGAGAGATACTGTTTAGTTCAGTAGCAGATAAGACACTGTTCTTGCTATGGAAGGTGTTGGCATGGCAGAAGGCACATGGTTATAAATGTAAGCATGACAAAGACAGGAAAAAAGAGGAAAAAAAGTAGGAAGTTTTCAGGACTGCAGGTGGGAATGGAAAAATTTCAGTGGCTGAAAGGAAGGAGTCAGGGCATGAACTTGCCATAAGAAAAGGGGGGCAGGGAGTGAATGAAGAGGGGAATAATGGAATGTCCAATAAAATGAGGTGCTCTAAGATAACTTATTAGCAGCTGTTACGTTTTCAGTATGTTTCTTTCATTTCCATGGTTCACCTTTAAGATATTTCACTTCCTCACATACTGAAAGGTCTACACTAGCTAAAATAACAGAAAGTGAGAATCCTACAGGATGTAAGGCCACAACTGAAACAGCACATGTTTAAAGCAGCAGTGAGTCTTACCTCACTGAAAGGGCTGGGCATGGCAGAGTCTACACTAATGAAGGAGTCATCCCCATCAGCAGACAGGTTGGAGTTATCAGCTGAGGGAACAAATGGGATCACAAGGTTCATGGCCTCTTTCTTTCTTTTCCCATCTAATTCATCTTCCTTCTTCTTCTGAAATAAGTAAAGCAACACCAGGAATGAAAAAGACAGTAAACAGAAGACAGGGAATAAGCAACCCAAAATCTCAACATCTAATGTAGTATTATAACTGAAGGAATGCCACGTCCAGAATTTCCCAAAACAAGAAGTTTCTGAAGATCACAGTAACAGATGCTTTAAAGGCTCCTTTAGATTTAAGTAAGGGGTGTTTTTCTGTCATTCCCACCCCCATTCCTACAATAGCTGGAATGATAGAGAATTACTATTAGAGAATTACTTTGATTTCTATTACCTTCTGGAATGAACTTGAAATTCTTTACCATTACACAACCAATTCTAATGATCTTTTTTAAAACAAACTGACCTTTTTTTTTAACACAAAAGCCACATGGCTATATGGGTTTTATCTGTGTTTGGAGCTTCATTTGGTGCTTTTTGTTCTTGCACAACAAAATCTGGATTAAGTCACTATTTTATGTGCCACAGAACAATCAGTTGATCACTTTGTTTCTTCATGCATGATTCCTCAAATTGTTTGTAAACTACTGGTAATCACTAGTGTTGGTTGAGTATGCAGTACTTTCTTGGTTTTCAAGTTGCTAATGATTAAAATACAGATAACTATGCATCATCTGTCTTGTAATATCCCTCTTCTGTGGAAGGAAGTGCCAGATTGATGTTCAGTGGTGCAGGGAAGAAAGCTTAATTCTAATATTAGACTGCCTTTGCATAAAATGTTTCCAAACCACGTAATAGTGAGTCTGAAGCTCTTCTGGCTCTATCACTGACACAGGCAATCTCTTTGCATCAAAGTACCTTTTCAGCATATTTTTCCCTTTTACGTTTGCGTTCCTTCACACGATTTGTTTCCTCTTGCTGTCGCTTCTCTTCTTGGCGCTGACGCACTGTCAGAAAAGAAATACAAAGTTGTTCACCCCTGTAAAGATATTTTATGTCTTTTTATGAATCTTACAAGAAATTCCAGTTCTAACAGAACTGTGAATTGAAGTCAGCTGTATTAGAACTAAACCACGTTGAAAACAGTACTGTATTAAACCTATCTGCATCCAGACTACTAAAAAGTCTTACAGTGAAATTCTTCTTTCAAGTAACATAAAAGTACACATACAGTTTCAAAGGTATGATAAAATACAGCATTTTTACTAGGACTATTCTTGTCATGACCTACATAATTCTTGTTAAAGCTCTGTCATTCAGGAACAATGTAATGATCCTGAATGAGTGCCAATAAAAACTTCATCACATCATCATGTCTCTCTTGCACAACTTCATCTTTCAGCTCAGCAGTGATATGAAATCAGCTTGTACTAACAAGAGCTGGCAATACAAGAAGAGCCAGGAAACAGAAGTTGTTATCAGCAATACATGTGTTTGTAGAGATAAAAACACAGATTTCATAAGCTAATGAAGTGGAAGATGGGGAAAATGCTGCAATATGAATTTCACATACATTTCTTTTCTAGTTCCTCGTCATCCAGCAGAAGACTGACCACTTCTTTTGGCTTCAAGGTGTCAGGTTTGAAATTGCCACCTGAAATCACCATTCGTTGGATCTAGAAGGAAAAAAAAAAGAAGGAAAAAAAGAAAAAATTACTCAAAAGAGCCATGAACCATTCTCACTACCCTTCACTGAAAGCCAGCCAAAAAAAAAGATGTCAGCTCATCTGTGTAAGTCAGAATTGACTCAAATTCTCCATCATATCAAAGTCAGTAGCAAAATTTCAGGGAAGATATATTAAAAGTACAATTAAGAGTACAAAGTATGTGAAACAACAAAGCTAGAAAGCAGAAAAATGCCATCCCTTGTGCAAAGTTTCACTTCTTCTAAAGCACAATGTACTAAACAACAAATTATAATAGTATTAATATACTGAATAAAAAGAAAAAATACAGCAATATTCCTGTCAGGTCTACATTACCAGTTCCATTTTTCAAGTAATCTGCACAGAGGATCATGCAGATCACATTCTTAAAGGGTACAACACTTTCAGTCACCTTGACTGAAAGCTAAATCTCACAGTGGGTCAGTGTCTCAGTTTAAGGAATTCATTCGACTTCTATTACTGCAATGACATATATAAAGAAATCCTAAAGAACTGTAACTTAACAAAGGAGAGCAAGCTTTACTGTAAGCAAATTTTGATGATTTTGATCACCAGCAAAAAAACTATACTTTTTTTTTTCTAGGTTGGTGTCAGGTGACTCTAGTGCAGTATCTTAGAGAAAATGGGTAAGTTCCAACAAGGGAAATGTGAACACATTCAGCTGGAAATGCTTCAGTTGCTGCAGCACCATGACCAGAATCTAATTAAAGACAAAAGCTAAAACAAACCTCATGTACACATCTTCATGATGTATACAGTATACCTGCTGCTACCAAAGAAAGTAAATCCGCTTCAATTTTTCTTGCCAATAAAAATTCACAAGGTTTCAGGTTTCTAATACACTTGCAGCTTGATGCTGCAAGACACTGAGCTCTTCTGGCAACCCTCCCACCTCAAATGATTTTCACTTGATTACCTTCCAAATTTCTTTAAAAAAATTAGCTGGGATAAAACAGTTTAACATGAGAGGAATCAATAGCCCTGACACAAGAAAGACAGAAGCTCTAATCTTAAAGAAGCCTGTGTTGTTTCATTACATCATAAGAAATACTTTCATGAAGTCATACTGTGAATGACTAAGATTCTTCCTACTTCATATAATGCAGCTGCAGTGCTGCTGTGTTAGGGACATAGATTTATGTGAACAAAAACTTCTGGCTTGTCTTTTGTCTCCCTACAGATACTTTTTCTGTTCCTTTACTCATTTTGATACCATTTCTGTAACTTCTTTTTCCAGACAATCTCATTCCTACCTCACTCTTTTCCTTAGCCCTCTGTAAGATGCGCTCCTCAATGGTGCCTTTACATATCAACCTGTACACAGTGACTTGTTTGGTCTGACCCAGCCTGTGTGCCCGGTCCATGGCTTGCTGGTCTACTGTTGGGTTCCAATCACTGTCATAGAAAATCACCTGCAAAACAACACCAGAACAGAAAGGATTAAATAAACCTACACATTTACAGCACACTAAATAAATGAAAATCTAATATCCTGATAAAATATATGTCTCACAGAATTATACCCCCCTGTAGGCTGTATTAACTGAGCTTTGCCCAGTCCTATAAAGTCTTTTCCATTGCATTTCAGGTAAATTCAAACAAATTGACGCTGTAGATGTTTCAACTTCCACAGAATGTCTTCAATATTTTCTCCAACAAATCTGCCTCAGAGGCACAAAACTCCTACGTTTGCCACCACATTAAATCACTGTCATGTAATTAATTATAGGCCTGCCACACCACAAACCCATTTTAATGTTACTTACCTTAAGAAAACCCCAGCCCATCAAGTTATAATTTCGCACAAAAGTCACACTTCAATTTATTTTTCTTTCAAACCTGGATAAAGCCTAGTCTAGCACTTCCAGCGCTGTTACTATAAACCCCTGAAATGCCGCATTGCATCCACATTGCCCTGTCATTCCAATAGTACTTTATACAGGAAGCACACAACCCAAAAACATTTAAAAATAAATTCGGACGGCAAAGTATTGAGAAAGTTACAAAACCACAGAAGTCGTGTTTCTGTAACAGCAATGCTCGTGTGAGGAGCCTGCAGGAGCATGCCTGTGCGTCCATCTGTTTATTTCCTCTGTTGAAGCAACTTCAATCAAGATGCCTTTTCAGGTCTGAAAATGTTACAGATACTTGCTTTCTTCTGATTTCTTGTAAGTGACAAGAAGATATAATGGGGTATTTTTAAAAAAGTAGTATTTAAAATTTTTAAATATTACTTTTTAGGTTTTTTTTAATTATTCAAATCAAAAATATTTTTAATTCAGAGTTCTATGGCTTTGTGGGGCTAAGGACTATAGGCTATCCTGGGGTCAAATCTGCAAGCACACAAGGTATTGTGTCAGAAGCACAAGAACAGGAGTTACATGTTAGACAATATTCCTTCCCTAGTGATTAGTGACAGATCCTCCAGAGTGCAAATCCTTGTAATTCACCTAAATCAGTACGCCTTTACACCTTGGGTTGGGGATAGGGAGAAATTTATCCTTCCTAAGTAGCTGATATTCACCTACAAAATACATTGTACTTTTAGAGGCATTGCTTCATTCTTCTATGCACAGGAAAAAGCACAACCAATACTTGTCCTGCTGATTCCTTTGCAGCTGAACCTTAGAGCAAACAGTCACACATGAAACAGCATTCACTGTATGAAAATGTCAAGTGCATCTGCAGACCCCTTCAGTCATCCCTCCTTTCTAGTCTCTGGTACGGAAGTATATGTTGAGAAGGAAGATACTTTCAAATACAACCCAAAACTGTGTACCATGTGTCCAGTATTCCACAAATTTATCATCAAGGTAATACTATATTGTAATTATGATCAAAGTAAGCAAGGTTATGCAATTTCACGATGTGGAAGGCTGCACTGAAAATACTGAGCAGCACAGCTGAGAGTGCTGACTTTCACACAGAAAGACCAATTTTCCTACATAAAAAGTGAGGCTGGGAGGTGGGACATGGGCAGCTTGGGAGGAATGGGGATTATAGGCATATGAGCCAGGAAAAGCGAAGAAATATTTATACTGAAAACTATATACTATAAATACTGGAGTACTGCATACGGTTCTGGTGTCTCCAACATAAAAAGGACATGGAACTGTTGGAACAAGTCCAGAGGAGGGCCACGAGGATGATCAGGGGACTGGAGCACC
>JASSUY010036142.1:0-15027 GCA_032466535.1 Forpus xanthops
CCACCAAGACCCCACTCTATGTCCAGCCCCCGCCCACTGCCGCAGCCAATCAGAATCCAGCATTCAGCAGCACCTCGACAGAACCAACCAATCCGCGCACAGGGCTGCGAAGACGGACGCGCAGCTGGGCCAATGGGATCCCGCCAGCCCTGCCCGGGGCTCCCCACCTGTTTCTCATGTGCTGTTTCCCGGGCGCAGCCGCCGGTACCGAGCGGGGCCGCCATGGCGGGGACGGGAACGGGAACGGATCCCCGCGCCGCCGCTGCTCCGGCAGCACCACGCTCCGCTCCAAAATGGCCGCAGCCGCCCACTGACGCCTCAGCTCCATGACAGACAGCGGCTCTGACCAATGAGCGCAGGGAGGCGGCCGCGGTATCACAGCCGACCAATCAGTGCGCGCAAAGGGGCGGCGCCACCCAAGCAGGAGCAGCCAATGGGAAGCGAGGCGGGGCAAAGGGGCGGAGCCTCGGTGCTGGGCAGCCCCGGTACCGGGACTGCGGGATGCGGCAGCGCTCGGAGCGCCGAGACCCCCCGAGCCCCAAGCGGCGCAGTTCAACAGCCAGGACACCTCGTGCTGCGGACGGTACATTGAGACGAGCGGCGGGGGCGTAGAAAAGAGAATCACAGCTTCACTGAACCGGAAACAACGGGGACACGGGGGGGGGGCACGGAGCTGCTCCCCTATGGCTCTGCGCTGGGGTGGCCCCAGCGGGCAGCCCCCAGCCTGCGCCCCACTGCGGGGATCAGCCCAAAGGCCGGAGCCACACGCAGCATAGGAAGCCGTGGGGGCACAGGCGGCCCCGTTCCCTCGGCTCTATCCCAAGCAGGGAGCCAATGGAACAGGGAGCAAGGAGCAGCAGCAGTGGCCGGTGGAGGGGAGAGGGTCCTGGCCACAGAGGGGGGCTCGTACCCTGCAGGGGGGGAAAGAGCCAACCCCCCCCCCCCGTTATCCCCAAGCAGAGCCCACCGCTGCTGCAGGAACGCTGTGCCCGGCCCCATCCGGCTTTGAGCCAAGGGGCTGAGGCCGCCCCGCACGGTCCTGGGGCTCTTTAGGACTTATTGAAGGCTGCCAGCACAGCCCACACCATCTCCGTGGCCCTGGCTTTGGCAGCTTCCACCTCAGGGTCCATCTCGAGGAGATCTTTGGTCCTGTTCATGGCCACGTCGTACTTGTCATCGGCCAGGCTGGCGAAGACGTTCTCCAGCACATCCGAGGAGTGGGCGAGCACGAGGAGAGCCAGAGTCCTGCGCTCCATGCGGAGCGGGTCGTTGACCCAGCGCTCCAGGACGCTCTCCTGCAGGCGCCGCACCAGGCGCTGCTTCTCGGTGCCGTTGCTGACGGGGTGCGTGGTCATGTCGAAGAGCAGGAAGTTCTGCTTCTCCGTGGTGAGGATTCCCTTCTCCACCAGCGCCTTGGCCACGCGCTCGCGCACGTTCCGCAGTTGGTACTGCAGCTTGAAGGGGTTCCAGGTCTCTCCTGCAGGGGAAGGGACTCTGTGCAACAGGGACTTGGCCACCCCAGCCCAGCCCAGCCCTGCTGCAGGAGCGCTGCTCCTTCCCTTGGCCTCACTCTGGCTTCTCCCAGTACCCAAGC
This sequence comes from Forpus xanthops, assembly GCA_032466535.1. Taxonomy (NCBI): domain Eukaryota; kingdom Metazoa; phylum Chordata; class Aves; order Psittaciformes; family Psittacidae; genus Forpus; species Forpus xanthops. Next base: position 1,595 of record JASSUY010036142.1, read on the forward strand.
GGGAAAGGAGTCCACAGCGCAGATCCATTGGGAACCCCCATTAACCATGGCTCAGCATGGAAAAAGAGGTGATGGGGAGCAAGGTCCAGCTCCCAGCAAAAGCAGCCTGGAAAACCACCTCTGCCCCGGCATTGTGCCTGCCCTTGCTCTGCTCTCAGCACTCAGCCCATCTCCAGTGCCCAGCCGTGGGGAATGGACGGATGCCAGGAAGCATCCCAAGGGATGTGGGCTCCATCCAGCCCTACCTGTGAGCAGCTCTATCCACGTCTGCACCGTTTCTGCAGCCTCTGTGGCTTTGATGTGCCGGAGGGTCTCATCCAGCAGAACGTCCCCTGTGGGTGCATCCGACTTCAGGAGCACCTGGAAGGACAAAGCGGGATCTGAGGATGGATGCAGGGCCACTGCTCACATCCCGCAGCCCCCACGGCGCTGAGCCCATCGGCACCTTCCTCTCCAACAGCCTCTTCTTCCTCATGGAGAGCGGCTCCAGGCAGATGCGGCCGCGGAAAGCCAGCTCGATGAGGATGCCGCCGCGCAGGCCTGAGGAGATGCAGTCATTCCAGAAGGAAGTGTAGCCCTGGGAGGAACAGGAAGGAGAGGGATGGGAACAGGAGCTCTGTTAGAGCCCTTCCCAGCACCATGGGATCACCCAGCTCCAGGGCCACCTTCCACTGCAGCAGGCTGCTCCAAGCCCCATCCAACCTGGCCTTGAACACTGCCAGGGATGGGGCACGCACTGCCCACACACAAGTGGGAAGAGAAGATTCCCAGGCAGGGACAAAGGATGGGAAAATCCAAGCAGTGGGGACCCGGCCCATTCCACACCCCCATGGATGGGGTCGGTGTGTCCCAAGCCTGCCCCAGGACACAGTGCTCATCCTGGGAACCACAAGGTCCAAAGCAACAGAAGGTGCAGAGCTCTGGAACACCCACGAGGAACCAGCAGAGGAGCTGAAGGGAGTGGGATAAGGGCGGGCAGCAGCAGAAAGGAAGGGAATGGCCAATTCCCACCTCCACTGGGTGAAGTCCTGGGCTAAATCACAGCCAGAGACCGGAGCTGGCAGCAGGAAGGAGGAAGCGCAGGAATGGCCACCGGGGCCTGTCCCCAACGGCAGCTCCACCAGGACACTGCCGCCACAGGAGCCCCATCCCCACGGAGCACAGCCTGGGATCAGGCAGCCTCCCGCATGGCAGCCTTCGGAGTGGGTGAACTGTGGTGCAGCGCATCCGGACACCGGGTTGTGCTCCTGCAGCCCAGAGAGCCGCAGGGAAGGGGGAGTCCTCATCTGCTCCCTTCACTTCCTTGTGTGGGAACACAAAGGCGCCTTTCATCCCGGCCGTGCCCTGCGGGATCCGGTTCTCCAGCAGAGGTGACCGAGGGCACCTCCAGGAGGCTCCAAGGGCTCTGCAATCACCCAAGTCCAAAGCTCCTGGGGTCCCTTCAGGCTCTGGAACCACTCTGGGCTCAGCCCGTTCCCCCCCGCTGCTCCTTCAGGCATCAAAGTCCACCCTGCAATCCTTGGAGTTGGATGAGATTGTGGAGGTTCCCTGGGAAAAGCCAATGGTGGGCACCCAGCTCAGCGCCAGGCCCCTGCTGCCTCCCATCCCTCTGGAGAGGACGGACAGGACCGGAGGGGCTGCTCACACCTACAGCGCTCTCCCAACTTCCTGGTGCCTCCATGACACTCCCACCAAGCCAAGGTAACCAGACCCAGCCCGGGAGAGTGCGGAGCTCTGAGGCTGCTCCCCTGGGCCTCCAGCACAGCTCTGTCCTGGAGCTCAGCGGGTTCCTGCCCCGGGCACCCACAGCTCCCTCACAACCCACAGCAATTCCCGGATGGATCTGCAGGAGCAGCGTCCACATCAGGAGCTGTGTCCGGAGCAGATCCGGGTGGGAACAAGGCACCAGGCCACAAACTCAGCACAAGGTTGGCTCCTCCTTCCCCCGCAGCAGGAAGGGCACTCGGGGTGCTCCTGTGTCCCGGGTGCAGACCTCTGAGAGCCCCCATGGCAGCAAAGCCCAGGGCTCAGTTTCAGCTATGGATGGGGCCGGTTTGCACCGCAGAGGTTGGCTTTGTCCAGGAGGATTCGGAGCATCCCACACGACCCACCCGGCTCCCTTACCTCCTTGTCCTTCAGCCCCAGGAGCAGCACCTCCTCCATGAGCGTGAGGCGAATGCCTTTGCAGTCGTCGTGGTCCTCATCGTTCAGGTCCCTCTCTGCAGCCGCCTCCTCGTCCTCCCCAGCACCTTTCCTGCCCTCGATGCGGCGGCTGCGGTGCGTGAGCGTCGTCATCTCCCCCAAGCCGGGCCTGTGCTGGGCACCGTGGACACAGCAGCTGAGCGCCAGCCCCGGCCCCCTCATCCCACCCTTCCCCGGTCTGGGCAGGTCCCTGGTAGGGAGCAGGCGCTGCCACCAAGAGCACAGAGCCATGGAGTGAACCAAGCTGGGAAAGCCCTTCAGCTCCTCCAGTCCCAACCGCCAAGGCCACCACTGCCCCATGGCACTGAGGCCTCATCTCCACGGTGTGTGAACACCTCCAGGGACGGTGACTGCAGCGCTGCCCTGGGCAGTTCCAATGCTGAGCATCCTCTGGGGCAGGAACTGCTCCTCAGCTCCATCCAAACCTGCCCTGGTGCAGCTTGAGGCCGCTCCTCTCGTCCCATCCCCTGGGAGCAGAGCCCACCTCCTCCTGGCTCCATCCTCCTCTCAGGCAGCTGTAGGGAGCGATCAGGTCCCCCTGAGCCTTCTCTTCTCCATCTGAACCCCCGAGGTCCCTCAGCCGTTCCCCACCACACTGTGCTCCAGGCCCTGCACCAGCCCCATTGCCCTTCTCTGCCCCCATCCAGCACCTCAGTGTCCCTCATGTAGTGAGGGGCTCAGTGCTGAGGCACAGGATTCGAGGTGCGGCCTTACGCGGGTCCCGCACCGGGCGCGGGACGCGGGCCCGGCCCCACCTCTCAGCGTTGGCACCCGCAGCCCCGCACGCTCCCGAACACCCGCACCCAGCGCGGCGGGACCCGGGGGTGCGCGGTGCCCGGGCCCATCCCCGCGCTCACCCCCCCGAGCTTACCCTGCCCGGCGGCTCCTTCCCGAGCCTGCCCCGCTCCTTCCACCGCCGTCAAACTTCGGGGCCGAGCGGAGACGCTTCCTGGTGGGGCCGGGGCGGGCGGGAGCTGCCGGCGGCTTCCTGCGCTCCGGGAACGAGGGCGAATGGGAGCCCGCACGGCCCCGGGGCCTCCAATGAGCGCGGCCTGCGGGGCGGGAGCTCCCGTCCCCCTCCTCCTCCTCCTTTTCTTCCTCCCCTTTCTCTTCTCGCTCGCCCGTTGTGCCCCGCCGCCCGCTAAAGGAACACCGGAGCGACGGGGACGGGGAGAGCGGTTTAATCGAGGAATTATAAACGGAGATTCTGCGTTTCAAAGCCAAAAACCGTCCAGAAACGTTCGGTTGTTCCCGCCTGAAGGCGGCAGCAGCTCCGCACAGCGACAGCTCCAAGTCATGTACAGCAAAGGGAAAAGAACGTTGTTAGGAAAGCAAAGAGCCGCGTTCGAAGCGTGTCCCGAAGGAATCTTCCGCTGTTCTACCAGCCCCACGGCTGAATGCTTTGTCATGACACAGAAATAGATCTCCTCGATCTCATGACATCTGTCCAGCAGTTTTGGTATGAAATATGGAAGTGGAGGTGTGAAGAATGCTTCTTACCGGAGCGTGGTGCCTTCAGCCTGGCAGAAATGAACCCCAAGTGCCCCAGCAGCAAACGCAGAACATGGAACAGTGCTGAACCTGAAGCCAAGCTTGAATGAACCCAGGACTTGAGGGGGGCTGTGCCCCACAAGGAAGGTTCTGGACAAGGAGCTCCTCAGCTTTGAAACGGAGCCCAAAGTTCCTGCTGAAACCTTGTGTTGTGGGTAACAAACCCTTCACAGTCCCCATCAGAGTGCACCAGGTTCCAAGCAGGAGTTAAATGCCCAACTCACCTTGGAACAAGTTCTCTCAGTAGTCACCCACCTTCTGCCCTTCCCGATGGGATACAACCTGCTATGCAAAGTAACTTCTGATTTCTTCAGCGCAGCCTCTTGACAGGCTTTTTCCTTTCAAAACTGCCCATTTTGACAACAAACAGAACCAAACCGATCCCTAAAAGCTATTTCAATAGCAACATTTCCAACAGCAACATGGAAGTGGTGTGGAGAACTCTGAAGGACCATGTGGACACAGGCATCTAGAACTGCTCCTTTGGTTCACTGATCTTCCTCCTTTTCGGCAGCACATCTTGACTGGATGAGAGCTCAAACTGATGAACCTGCCAAGGGAGAACAACCCGTGTTAGTGTGCTGCACAGCTCCATGGCATTAGCAAACAGAACATGGGAAAAGACCACCTGACCCAGATGCATCAAGAGCTGTGCTGAAGCATCTGGCCTCATCCTGCCACTACCCCGTCCCTGTGCAGAGGTGCTAAGCCTGGAGAAACAGCTGGATACTCATTGCTGGCACACCTGACCCTCCCTCCACACTCCTGAAGGAAGGCTGGGATGTGTCTATGCTGTTAGAGCAGGAGCTCCTCTGTGTCACAGGGCACCCAGAGAAGCTGTGGCTTTTCCTTCACATCAGGGAGTAAATGCATCCTCCAGAAGAACTCATCAACTCTAACACATCTTTCTCAGCCTGTGTTAACTGCACCAACATTCAGCTCTTAGCTCTTTGGAACAGATGATTTATTTTTGGATCCTAAGAATCCAAATGTGTTGAATTTTGTGGGAATTTCAGAAGTGAGGAGAATTCCATTCTGTCAGTGTGAAATGTATTGAAGCTTAAGAGGTGTATTCACCCTTTGGAACAGAGAAAGGCTTAAAGAACAGCAATAGAACAGTACTAACAGTGCTGGTCTGGAATAGCTTTCCACTCCTTGTCCTGCTCTCTGACACATTAAGTTGAGATGTTTTACTTGCCAAATGATCCACCTAAAATGAGAAAAGAGACGTTTCCTTGAGACAGCAGTAAATCCATCTATACATTCAAGGCTACAGCAGGGTTCAGTGCTTTGTCTCTGCTCCCCACTGCTTAAGCTGAAGTTGAAATGCGGTATTTAAATCCTCAATCATACCCACTGAAGTCACCAGCACTATTTACAGCTGGAGGTGTCAAAGAGCCCTGTCAGGGAAAAGCAGCAGTTACTTTGATCCATAAGTCACTCACGGTTACCTGGAGCTAGGCTTTTTGAAGCTCTCTTAAGGACCTGTGGTTGAAGTCATCCTCCACCTTTAAATTAAACCACCTTGCTACATGCAGGGATAGAACCCGAGTCAGAATCCTGCCTTTTAACAACCTTGAAGGGAGCGCTGGTCTGGCAGAATGAGCAGAGCCATTGCTGTTGGGCAGAGCGTTTAGTGATGGCAGTTCAGAAACATGAGAACTGCATTCCCAGCTCTCCTAACAACAGCCAGCCCATCTGCTTGGTGTGAAAGCTGTCTCACAGAGCAACAGCCTTTTGGTACTGCTTCAGATTGCTTTAGAATATGAGCAGGTTTTGTGCCACACCAGCAAGTAAAATGTAAAGGCATTTTACTGCTGAAAATACTGTTGTAAATGAACCTTTGGCAACTTCCCTATTCATTACCCCAGGTAGGAAAGAAGCTTTACAAAAGCTCTAGTAAAAGTGAAAGAAGATAGGATGGAGTTTTCATACCTGAGGATTAGAAACACAGGAATTCTGGCTCCCTGCAGCCTTTGTAACTCCATCTTCCTCACAAGTTAAATGTGGTTCTGTGAAAGAGTTTCATAAGCACAGTGTTGACAATCACAGCTCCTCAGCACTAGTGTTTGCCACCAGGAACACTTTGGAAATGCAAGGAGTGTGTTCTTCAAAGGGCTCCGATTCTCTATGTGCAAGCTGGTAAGTGACCAAGCATTGCACTCTCTTACATCTTCAGCATTCAGTGATTTTTTTATCACAGGCATAAAGAGATGCTTATGCTAAGTAGTAGTTTTACACACAGGGTCTTCAGAAAAGTGGGCTTGATCCCTGAACTCCTCTATACACTGAACAGCTGAAGGCTGCTCTATGTTGGGAATTGCTTCCAAGATTTAAAACCCAAACACCTCATGAGCCCATTTTTGCACTGCAGAACAGGGCATTGTCCCTGTGGGACCACTGTGGCACAGCCTGTGCTGCCTCTGAGCCCACCACTAGTTTGTAACCAAACGCAAGCCAACAGAGCAGCTCCAGGAGCTACAGTTCCCTTCTCACTGCCTGCAGCTGAAGGGAACAGAGGCACAACCTGAAGAGACTTGACAAATACAACAAATGTTACCTTGAGCTTCTGAAATCTTCTCATTATTCCTCTCTTCCACTTTGTTATCCAGGCTGGGATTTTCCTAGATTAAGAAAAGGGACTACCATTTACTGCAGATAACGCAGAAAGAGGGTTTGTACTCGGATGCTCTGGGCCAGAGCTTTCCATGGATTCTCAGTGGAACAAATTGCACTGAAGTCATTTAATCTGACATGGAACGTGCAGAGCAGCTCAGCATTAACTCATTAGTAATGAAACACACATTTAGTTCAACTCCCAAGAAAAACACCTTAAGAAGTACTGCAATTGTAGCCGTCTGTATGTATAGAGCTGCACTAAAGGATCCCAGAGCACATTCATTGCTCTGGCTGTAGCAGCACACTCAGGACTGGTATGGGACAGCTTCAAGGGAGGCTACACTGCATCCTGTGCTGCTTGCTCAGCTCCACATGCAGGTACCCACAGCACGAAGCTGCTCCACTGCTCCTCACTCACCTTGGTTCCTCTCTAGTCTCATAGAGACACAACTACCAACACTGGTGCTGCTGCAGGGCATTCTGCAGATGCACTTGTTCAATACTGCTTTGACAATGAGATTCTAACTGGAGCAGTCAAATTTAAGGAAAAAACGTGCTGAAGACATGATCTCGGTTAAATACATCTGGAAGCCCAGAGGTTTTTATTAATGTTAGAGCAAGACATGCAGTGACTGAATCAATGGCCATTCTCTAGGCTATAACCCACAGACGAAGCCACACAGAACATTTGTGCTCTTACATTCATGTCGTCATTCTCCTCTTCTGGATCATCCCTGTCCACTCGGATCACCTGGAGAGGCACATTTGTCTCTCCTCTCTTCAGGATGCTTTTATCAACATTTTCCATTCGTTGCTTTTCAGTTGTCACTTTTACTTTCAGCATATGAAAAGGTGTTGGCACTTCACCCACATTCAAAAACATGGGCTCCCCTTCAAATATCATCCCCTCACATTCACCCTCTTTAAACCCAGGGGGTTGGTAATCAGATGGTGTAACTGCAGAAAAGAATTCATTAAATGTGTTAGAATGAAACACATTCTTCTAAAATGTATTTAAACTTGTATGGCAAGAAGACTTTTTCCTTTAAAGAAAGAGATCATAAATAAATGCATGGGGAGCAGAGAATAATCAATGTTCAATTTGTACTAAGTTCTTTTTCCCCCTACACAACATGCAAAACCCCATTAAAGCTATTTGAAACAATTAAATATAGAAAGAGATGAGCTTGAAGCTCTGCTTTTTCATCGTAAAGCAATGTAAAGTAATACTTTCTGAAAGCAGAGCTAGACATTTAGTGATCCAAACCAAAACTGGTGAACATGTTACATCTTGGCATACTCAGGAAAACTGGTTTAAAATGCACTGAAATCCTGCTCCAGTGAAGTCAGTGACAGCATTGTGTTCCTACAGTGGTCAAATCCATTCCCTTTGGATTTTAGGGCATCATGAGAAACAGACACAAGTGAAATAACACCATCTCACAGGTCCCAACATCCATAAAGATTCTACGTGGAAAGATTTCTCCGAATTGCTTTCCAATGTCTGAATGGAGCTGAGGAATCAGGGTAAGATGGAAACATTACCTTCATCATAATAGAACAGCTTCATAGTGAGGCAAACATCATTTGGTAAGGGGCTCAGGTTCTGCATCAGGACATAGATCTTGCGGATGAGGAGGATGCTGGCTTTCTTGGTGTCTGCGCAGGTGATGGTGGAGTTATTCCTTGTGTCCTTACTACAAATGAACAAAGAATTCAGAGTTTAATATACTATTTTCAATATTTGGATACATGAGTAACAGACTATGATTGTCAGAAGTAAACATCATCTATATTGCCCATGGGCTGAGATTACAGGCACTGCAACTCCCAGTGCTAAGTGACCCATGTGTTCTCTGCCCTTTGAGATCCAAGCCTGAGGCAGGGGCATCCTGAAAGCACTATGGTTCAGCATTCGTGACCAACTGCTGTATTTTACATTACACAGTGTTTAAACAATACCCAGGAGGAAAGGAGGGAGGAAAAGAAGAGGGAGGAAATGAGGAGGGAGGAAAGAAGGAGGAACTTCTGAAAGCCCCAATTCTATGAAGTCTCACATCCTTGCTTTCTTTAGGTAACACTGTTGACTCTGACAAGAACAGTTACTGGTGAGAACACATTCCAATACTAAACACTTCACCTTCCACACATGAAATAAAGAAAATGCTCAAAGAGTGCTGGACTGTGACACCAAGAATCATCTTTTGAGTGGACACTGAAAAACATGACCTGCCAAAACGCTTTATTGCATGTGAAATCTAACAGGGGCAGTACCTGCTGAAGTCCAGGAGGGGCCCGTTGTTGGTGTACTTGAATTTGAAGTGGTAACACTCTGTGATGGTCTGCAAACAAAGGCAGTGGTTACTGAGCTATGGGCTCTGAGGCAAACTGCTGCTGGCTGGTAACCTGGTGCTTCAACTAATGACAGCCCAACTCCTGCCTCAGGCACATCCATGCACCTAATACTGCTTTATTCACAGCATTCATGTATGCAACTGCCAACCACAAAAATGAGGATCTACGTTTCCCAGGAATCACCATGAGAATATAGTTTGAAACATCACCTTAAGTTTTCAGGATATGAATGTTAAGTACTGCTGCTTGTACACACGTTTCACTATATCCACACTATATCCAGTAAAATATTCCAACAGATTTACCTGAGGATCTTCTGGATGGGTATAGACCTGGATTTTTAAAGTAAAGAGAAAAAGCAGAGTCAAAACTGTACACCTCTCTAAGGATCTACTTTAACCAACCATGTACCTTACTTTTCAGAGATACTCACTGCCAGGACAATCATTCTGAGCTGTTGGAAACATAAGGAAAGAAAAAGAACATTAAATGTATTCCATAGCTCACTTCTGCTTGCCAAGCTGTTCTGGTTCTCTAGCTCTGGAAACCAATGCAGACAACTGTATTGCCTTTTGAAGGGAAACCTCGTTATATGCTCAACTCCTTTCTGTATCAGAAAGGACTCAGCAACTGACAGAAGGAAATGCTCACGTAGCCCTGACTTTAAATGTCTGCTTACAATGAACAGGACCCTGACATGAGCACACAACCACACTGTAGCTGGTTTAGCACATTAAAGCACAGCTATTCCCTAACCAGAGAGTCCTGTAACTACACTACAAGTAATGGATTTAAGTCAATGAATGCTTTAATACATTTAAAATAGCTAAATGATAAAAAGACTTACGTATTTCTTCTGCAAGGCATCGTAGCATCCTAACATCCTGCAAAAATCAAATGATATTGTCTATCTAATCTCCATTTGCTTTGCTTCTGACTAAAATGGTCCCACCTCCTCTAAAAATGGATTTGCCATCTCCAACAACATTGCCAACCCTGCCCTGAAAGCAGTGGCTGCGCGGCTGTTCACTCACAGCAAGGCAACTTTGCTATCTGCCACCAAGCAGAAAGGTTCCTTTCAGAGCTGCCATGCTCTGGAAGTGCTCCAGCTGCACAGCAACCAACATACCATTTCACTAGCTGAGTGGAGCCAGGACAGTTCTTGTCTTCCCTCAGGATTTTGACACAGACATCTGCAAAAAGGCAGAATGAATCCATGCAGTTACTCAGTACAAAATGGAACCGCATTGCTAAGAAAGGAAACTTCATTCCCTAAAAGCATCTAGCAAAAGCAGACTCAAATCAGCATTACCAATAGGTGTAGGCAGAGTTTTAATTGCTGAGGCAGCATCACCACTAGTAACTGTTAATGTCTTAGCAAAGTATCCATCCCAATCACTGAAAATGGCCACTACATTAAGACCAAGTGGCTTTAAATGCACTCCATAAGTCCTTAACAACCCTTTGACAATGGATTTTGCAAAGCAGCAGGAAACCAGCCTGTTACCATCCATGTATCTTGTTCTATAGGCACTCTCAGGAAAGATTCCTCTCAGGTAGGTAATGCAGGACACTGCTACTGCCAGGAGCCTCTTCACTAGCATCAGGGACTGCTGCTCAGTGGCTATTTTGGTAGGAAATACAACCGCACTCTGAAAGAGGACAAAAGAAGTTAACCTGCCCACAAGCAACCTGGACAGGCTGCAGCCTGGTCCAGGGCTGGATTAGCATTTGAATTGAATGGCAAAGTATCACTTTTGCCATTTAGAATGTTAAACATATTCCTAACTGTATTTGGGTCATAGCTGATTTCTACCAAGTGCCCAAGCAGAAATGTTGGACTCAAACTATCCTGTTATTCTATCTTTGCTCATAAGATGGAATTAACCTGCAACTCTCAGTGAAGCAGCATTACAGAGCCCCTGGGGGCACTGTATCAGCTGCAATTAACTGACTTTTCCAGTTCAAATAACACGCTGTGCTGAAATACACGTGGAAATCATACCACAGAGTTCCTTTGCTTCTGAGCAGTTGCCATCTTGCAGATCTCTTCTGTCAACGAAACACCGCATTAACACACATCTGTCCACAAAACACTGCATTAACACAGGTCTGTCCATTCACAAGTGCACCGAGGCCCAGACTTCAGCTATTTCACCTCCAATACCTGAACCCACAACCACTGCTTGCACAATGAACCCATCACCAGTTCGAACCAACACTGAGGTGCAGGAGGCAGCGTCCCAGAAGCACCATGCAGATGACACCTCAGTGCCATGGGTTAGTGGTGACCTTGGCAGTGCTGTGAACAGTTGGACGGGATGAGCTGAAAGGGCCTGGTTGAGTGTAGGGCTCTGTTTCCAAAGGCCCTCAAGAAATGGCTTCCCACATTCAAGCCACCTCCAACCAACGCTCAGCCACCTTCAGGAAGCATTTCCAAGGCTTTCGGCCGTTTCCCTTTGCAAACTGACTTGCACCCTGAGGAGGAGAGCCCTCTGGAGATATTTTCTTTATTGAGCCATGTTATCATTAACCCTCACCACGACCCAAGCCTTCTCACCACATCCACAGATGGACAGGTACATGCCCAAAGCCATAATGGTTTTATAACCGGGAGGACAGCTCTGGACACTCAGGGAGCTGAGCTCCATCTCAGGAGAGCCCTCACAGACCTGCCTGGAACACAGCGACAGAGGAGCCCCTCCGCGGGGATATTCCCTTAGGAAAAACCACCTGCCCCCTCAGGATATAACAAGGGTCCTCACAAGAGAAACCTCCCGACGACCAAAGCCACCAACACCGCCACACAACCGCCTCAGAGCGGCAGCGCCCGCCCCTCCGCTTTTATAGGGCACGGGGCCGTGTGCAAACAGCGGGGCGGGAACAGCCGCCGCGCGCCGTGCGCACAACGCGGCCCGTGCCGTGCGCAGCAAGGGGATGGTGGCGGGAAGTGGGGGTGTTATGGCTTCCTTCAGAAGCTGAGGTGTCCGGGAGCTGCTCTGGATGAAAGGAACCGGCGGAACAGAGCATTCCCTGAGGTGAAGGTGTGGGAAGGGAGCGTGGTTTGTGAGTGGTTTCCCCCGTGAAGCACCGCCGTTGTGTTTGTTAACAAGAATTCCCTCTGCTGCGGGGGCAGCAAGAGCCAAACCTGAACATCCCACATCTGTGCTGTGGGAGAAGGGAGGTGAAGCAGGACGTGAGCGGTGGCAAAGGGCCGCTGAATTCCTGCTCCACATCCCACATACAGGGGCTGGTACAAACTCGTCTTTATCTCTTCATCTCCATGAGCAATGCACGCACATGTAGTGATCTCTGTGTCATGGGCCATCATGTGATGACCTCTGGAGGTCCCTTCTGACCTCAGCCAGCCCCATTGCCATCAGCCCACCCTGGACACCTCAGAGGCTGCCCCTGCTCCTCATGGAGCGAGGGTGGGGGGAGAGGCCCCATTCTCAGCACAGAACCAAGCCTGGCCAGGGCAGGCACTGTGACACAGACCGTGTCCCATGTCCTGTGTCCCATATCCTGTATCCCATGTCCTGTGTCCCATGTCCTGTATCCCATGTCCTGTGTTCTGTGTCCCATGTCCCATATCCTGTATCCCATGTCCTGTGTTCTGTGTCCCATGTCCTGTGTCCCATATCCTGTATCCCATGTCCTGTGTTCCGTGTCCCATGTCCCGTGTCCTGTGTGCCAGAGCTGCTCCTCATCACAGCACCATGGCCCAGACCTCCTCGACCCTGTGCCTCCCACGAGGCCTTGGTGAGTCCTTGGATCCATGGGGAAACCTTCCCGTCTCGCAGAGAGGCAGAGGGAGGCGGGGGAGCTGGCTGTGGAGCACATCTGGGTGTTCTCCAGCAGCCCATGTCCTGACCAGAGCAGGAACACGACCAACCCGGATTAGCTGATGGCCAGCACTGGGCTCTACAGCAGGGTCACATTCCCACCCTCAGGAAGCTTTCCATCACGCACCAGTGATGCTCTGAGGAGCATGGCTGTGGACAGGATGAGCTCTGTGATGTTTCCCTGCCTTCTGTGCAACCTGGGAACCAAAGTATCCCCCAAACACCTCCTTGGCTTGCAATGCCACAGGAGGGCTGAAAACCCTCAAGGACGTGCTGAGCCATTCCTGAGCTCAGCACTGCACAGTGGTGTCCTTGATGGCCAAGGACGTGATGCTGACTCCATGGAGATACCTCAGCATTCCGAATGGTGCCTCCTTCCCCTTCCCAGGACCGAGCATGGCGCTGAGGCCCCATCTCCACAGTGTGTGACCACCCCCAGGGCCGGCGCCTCCAGCGGTGCCCGGGGCAGCCCGTCCTTAGTGTGGCAGGGACTGTTCCTCAGCTCCATCCAGGCCTCCCCCGGCGCAGGCTGAGGCCGTTTCCTCCTGCCCCATCCCTTGTTCTGGGGCCGGGCTGCCCGCGGGCAGAGTCCGCCATGGCGGCAGCACCGCGATCCCGGCTGTGACCAGCAGGCGGCGGCGGTGCGCGGGTGAGCGCCCGCGGTGCGCATGCGGCAGGAGCCCCGTTCCTTCCCCTTCCGTTCCCTCCGTTTCCCGCCGGTGTTGCTCGGAGCCCGTCCGCTCCCGTCCCTCGGTGCAACCCCTCCGTCCTCCCGGGGCCGGGCCCGTTCCCCCGGGGCCGCTCCCGCGGTGCCGGCGCCTCGCGGGGGCCGCGCGGTCTCCATGGTAACGCGCGGAAGGG
>JASSUY010036143.1:3483-14377 GCA_032466535.1 Forpus xanthops
CTGGGCCAAGGAAAGAAGAATGTTGATATTCTCTTCCTTTCTCTGAAACAATCCTTACAAAAGCCTGTTATGCCAGTCCAGGAAAGGAACATGTTGACAGCCTGCATCTTAACAGGAACAGCATGTTTCCCCCGATTGGAAATGTTGATGAGAACTAATAACAAAAAAATCACTGATGGAAATATTTAAAAACAACAGACAGGAAGGATAGAGAGCATCATTGTCAGTCTGCTACAGTATAGCCTGAGCAGGGAGAGCTCTGAACCTTTTTGATTAGCTTCCAGAGCTGGGCTTGAAAGAGCAGATTTAGATGAGGAATATTTTCAAAGTGCATTAAGAAAAGACTGATGACGGTATGATATACTTTTATTTGTGAGTTTACTGATAACATACTACTAATGAAAAAAAGCAGAAATAATTCCATTGTGTGCAGCCTAACTCAGTCTGTGCCTCCGTACTAGGATTTCTTTTGCTTTTGCTGTTCGGGCTCATGGGGTGGATGATTCTTTGCTACAGGTTGTTTTCTGCATTTGGGAGCAGCAGAGACTGTAGATTGAAGGGATACCTAGTTTCACTTTTCTTTATAAATATGTATTAAAAGTATTACTGGGATTATTGTTGTTGTGCATGTACAGTCTGTGGTCAGACACTGCTATTTCCATGTGCTGACACAGATACAGGAGAAGTTTGTGGGGTTGTGAGCCAGCTCCATATATGCCCTTCAGTCCATAAATAGAATGGAGATAGCTGTTGTAGGACAAAACATTGAAAGGCAGCCAGATGGCAAAGAGGTCTCAGTCCAAGCTCTTCCAGCATTTAGGATAATGGACTGAGTATATAAGGTGTCAGGGGGCAAGTTATCTTCTCTGTCATCTCCTGTCAATGCTGTATGCTGAAGGCAGCACTGCTTAACAAAATATATGGTCTACATAGGCATCTATTATTAAGTAATGTTTTCTCACATAGGACTGTATACATGATTTACCACAAAAGAAAAATAAATAGGTGCAACTAAGGGCTTAAGCAACATCTTGCCTTTTGACAGTTGCAACCTGGCCAGATCCTCAAAATAAGCCTTTGCAAATTTTAACATCCTTCTAGGTATTAGTGATCTGGAGGATCATGCTATAACACAGGTCAATGAGAAGCCAGCACAAAGTAGAAAACAGAAAAAGAGAGGTTTTATAAAAGTCCAGTCTGTATTTTTTAAAATTTTTATTTTATTTTCAGTATTAAACAAAACAATTACTTTCTGCTTGGGTTTTGGGAACACTGCTTAAGCATATTTTAGTTTAGTTATTGGGTGTCTCTTCTCAAAACAATGCTGAAACAATAAACATGTAAATTAATGAAATTAATATTACTATGAGAACAATACAAAAATAAAAATTACTAAAGCTGGCCATTGAGTCACTGTTCATGGTTGACTGAACTACCTAGATAGAATTATGAAAAGGCAAGATACTGCTCAGATAACAGAGTCCTTGTTGGCAGAAATATAGTGTCTTAAGCAGAGACTTTGTTATCGATTCTTAAAAAAGAACAAGGCAGCCCAATTGCTATGCGGCAAAACTGGGACTTGCTCTGGGGATAAAATACACAATCTCCCTTTACAGACTTTGCCATGTTCATTTTAGCTTTGCAGGAAATCTCTGACAAGTTCATAGCTCATGCCCACTGCAGCCAGCACCCCTGTGTGAGAACTGCAATGTTGTGCACTTGTGAGCTCCTGCTTCTTGGAAAAAGAGAACACAGAATAACACTGTGCTACCCCTGGGAAATGCAGGATAATAATGATGGCCAATGGGACAGGTTTTAATGCTGTGTGCGTAAGGAGCATTGGTCTCTGAACAGTGCCAAGTGTTGCAAGGATGGAGCAGGAATGCTGTGCTAGTACTGACACTGACTGACCTGCAGCTCAAGGTCTCCTTTAGCAGAAGAATGGGTTGGGCTGACACCTGAGCAGACTCCCAGGAAAGAGCCACTGACCATCAGGAGCAAGATGGGGTGTAGGAACACATACAAGGTAAGGAGACAATCCCGATCTAATGCTAGCTTTCCTAGCAGGCACAATGACAGTATGTGGTTCCCTGGGAAAAGATCAGAAATGGAAAGGGAAGATGTTCAAAATAGCATCTTGCCCTGAAAGAAAGGACGGCATGATGAGGAAGTCAACTGCCCATATGTTTTCTTGAGAAAGCCTTATTGAGACTGCCTTATTTGACAGGTGTATTCTCCTTGGGCCCTGAAGCACTATCTTTTGGGAATGGATACTGCCATGATGGATAGAAACTTTTAATCAAGGGGAAGCAGTTATGCATCCTCCAAATCTAGTTTTAATTCAAAAACCTGAAGTATGGAAGAGCAAAACAGCAGATGAAAAATGGGCAGAGAAAGAATAATAATAAGAAAAATTAAGAATAATGTGAATAACAGTATATAAATCATCAACAAAAATGTGGATATAATTCATTGAAGAATTTGAGTGTGTCCAGAAAGAAATAACTGAAATATTTTTATATTGGTTAAAGAAGCTCAGACAGCATGCTACAAGAACAACCAGTGTAAGCCAAGAAACCAAGTATTAAAGAAATAATAGATGTAGGATGGACTAGTAATCATGATTGCAGTACTTAAGGGGCTGCTCTGTTTGGGGGAGAATTAAATAAATAATGAAAAACTTGTAAGGTTTTAGAAATGAAGCTCTCATATTTATGCCCTCCATGGCATCATTTTTATACCTTTAGGGTTTTTTAGTATAGCAAGATGAAAGCCAAGGGTAGAAAAGTATATTCTATAAATACAGCTAGGTATGAATACCTGTGATGGACAAGAGCTATCTGAGGAAAGTGTTGATATAAGAAAAAATAAATATGACCTGACAATAAATAAAGTAAGGCTGAAATTCAGAGGAGCATTTCTGTCAGAGCAGAGATGTCCTGAAAAACAGCCCAGGGTTGCAACTGGGGCAAGAAAATGCTTCTTTTACTAACAACATGAAAACCTATATAGCCTCTAACTTTGTTTAGCACACAATTTGACATATGTTCATGAAAGGATCTTTTTTTTCTTTTTACTATTTTAAAATTTATTTAATTTTAATATATTCCAGGTACTAACAAAGAAAATATTACAAAAAACATAGAAAGTGGCAGAAACATAAAATACCCTGTATAGCTAAATCACCTGGCTTTAACGAAAGAGACAGGAAGAGGCAGACAATCTATGTAATAAGATGCTCCTCTACAAGAAAAAAATCACTTACTAAAGAGGGGATTGGGATAGGGACCAAGTTAATACCACAGGCAAGTAGCAATAGAGGAAAAACCTGCTGTGAAGTATTTCATTTTTCTGATTCTTTAACAATTTACAGAAGGAATGTCACATAATAGAAGTTTGTCTGTCTTTTGGGAGTCATAAATGAAATAGAACTGTAATCAAAGCACAGAAGAAAAAAGACTTTGCAGATATTTAATTCTTATTTATGCTTACTTCCATGACTTATGACTCGAATGTAAATGTGAAAGCTTGGAGCATACAATAATTCAAACGCTTATACATTTTCCTGCTGCACTCTGCTAAGTGCTTCCAAGCTTCAACTTGCTGCTTTAATTTACTGCTTTCTACCCAGTGATTAGAGAAAGGTTTGAAAAGGTCTTCAGAAAAAAAGTGGTGAGCTATCTCTAGGATTTGTTGCCGCAGACTGTTCATCTGTGATCAATACTGTGCAGTGGTCTAGGTCTCCTCCTTGATCTCCTGAGAGCCTGCACTTCAGCTGAGGGAACCACCAGGAAACAGATTTCATGCAGGCAAACAGACGGCTCATTTTCTTCATGCTGGGTGTACAGATCTTCAGAGTATCTGGAAAAATTAGGACAAAATATTTTTTCTAGATGAACTGTTAGTGCATACTAAAATATTAACCAGTAGATTCTATTAAATATGATTTAAACTTAAAGAATAAATGTCCCCTTTATTAGTATCCCTCATCAAAGCCACATCAAGAGCAATAAATATACTGAGGAAATGGCAAGTTTTGCAGGGATAAACTGTGAAAACCCCAGAAGATTACTTTTTATTAATCTCTAAATACAGTTTGGATCTTGTAGGTTGCATAGATGACTGGACTGCAAATTGTCTTGTCTCCAGGGTATTCCCTCATCCTTTCTGCACACAGCAGAGAAGGTGAGAACTGGGGAAAGAACTGAAGCCTGAGGGATCTGCTTTGCTTCCCTTGTTTCAAGCCACAGCATCTTCAGACTTTGCCCAGACTGAGAATAGAGTGGTCTCTGGGATTGACTGCAAGTTGAATGTTTCCTGATCAGCCTTTCATTTTAGTCTAGCCTCAATCCAACACATCCTTTATGTCAGGAGATCTATCAAATGCATTGAATTTATTGGCTTTAAAACTATTGAAAGTTACCTTTCCTCTCTCCAAAGCTAGACGTTCTCTGCAGTGGCATTATGACAGGTTTTGACACTTGGCACAAGTGTTATGAGGGCATGAGAGCTATGTGGGACAGGGCTCTGGAATGTACATTCTCTGTTTTGTTGTTATTTTTTTTTTTTTCCAATACAATAGAGCAGTGTTTTCATTTTAAAGGGGCAAGCTCCTCATCTCTCGTTACCTGTTACCACTGGGTGACTGTGGCAATACACGGGAGAAATGTCCTCTCTAAAACCATAATGAACTGCTACATTTACACAAGCTCTGTGTCATTTAGGAAATGTACTTCCATGTTTAAATGTTTCATACCTTATAGAGGTCACCTTTGAGACAAAGTTGTCACCGCTGATGGACCTGGCAACTCACTTTAGACAGCTCTTGCTGAAGAGATCTTTTTGCAGGGTTACTTTACAAATCTCCCCCAGTATGACATGCCTCATCTGTCTGCTCAATGGCTTTGTAATACCCACAAGGCAGGTGAAGCAGCTGTGAAAAAAGGAGGAAATGGCTTTGGGGTGGTTATAATTATTGGGCACCCAGCAGTCAGCTGCGACCACAGTGGCATTGTTGAAGCAGTGATAAGAAAGAACATAGAGTGGCCCAAAAGGAGCCTTATTTTAAATTGTGGAATACACCAACAAATCTGCAAGAAATAGTGGAAAGCCAGCTTTGCTACCATGATCAGCAAATGACTGCATCTCAGCAACTCCAGTAATTGCAGAATATGTTGTGTGACCACTACTGCATCTGCCCTCTTTTCTCAGTCCTTTCTGTACTCTCTTTATATTCCAGATTATTCATCCATGTCTTACATCCTTGGTGGTTAATTTTGCCAAGAGACTGCTATATGACATCTTCTTTCTGAGGGCATATTTTACATAGCACCTCTGAATTCTTCCAGCCGGGGAATGCCACAGCCAGGTATAGGAAATATTTTAGCTTGATACAATTCAGATTGTGTAATGACACTGCTATCTTATCTTAAAAGTTGAAACTTTTGCAGAATGCGACATAGCAAGAATAAGATTTACAGTATGACTGAGTACCTTCTTTTCTTGTGACAGAAAAACATAACAATAATTTGCTGTACAGTGTATCTTTACTCCACGTAGAAATGTTTGTGGTTTGGGGGTAGAACAACCATTACCCTTCTTCACAGAACTATGTGCATTGTTATAACCTGTTGCACCTCCAGAGAATCCAAAATGTTTTGTGATGGTAAATAAACTGCTCCTATGTCCCTGACTCAGAACTCAGGGATGCTGCAGTGACAGCAACCATTGCAGTTTTGAGGAGAGTCCTTCAGCTCATCTTTGTGGAAGGCTTTTCTTCAGATTTTCCTATGGAGACCATCATCAACAGCATAATTACAGGCAGCTTCAGGCAAAGTTACAGGAAAAGTTATGCTGCTTAGCTGAAATTCTGGTACTGAGTACTTAAAAGGTTCATTCACATACAAGTTTATTGAAAGATGATATACACCTCTTCATGAAAAACCTATTTGCATTCTGCTATAAGCAAACAAAATTTTGAAAAGTAAAAATAAACAAATACCTGTTTTTAGATGGTATTCATAATTTTTTTTTCTGGAAAAAAAATGTTTCGCTAACACTACCGGGGTCTTCATGAAGCCCTAATGTGTTGCAACACTATGGTAGTGCATAACAGTTGAATTAAAATGCAAGGAGTATAACTGTTTCTGTAAATGTGACCTTGTTTTTAGCCAAAGTGATGCACTAGTGAGAATCAAGGAAGTATTCATCTAACTTTCCTAAAATTTGCTGTGGGATTCCGTGCTGCTAACCTTGACTTGTACTCTCCAAAGAAAGCTATACATGTTAGAAAAATAATAGCTAGACAGATGCCAGAAGCTCCACAATTTAGTTGAAGTATTTATCTGCAGTTCATGTAACCTGAACTATCCAGATTTCCCGTAGCAGCAAAATTTCAGCCAGAGTAGAGCAGAATTGCAAAAATCTCAGAGAAGAATCAAAAAAGCTCATTACTTCCATGTTTCTGCTTCCAGCTTGACATTTGAAGAAAGTGATTTTTCTGAACGTTTCAGAAACACGATTGAGTGATGATCCATGGCAGTCTGGGTAGCAGGTGTGTGAGCTTGTCAAACTGATCCACCATCTCCCCTGGTAGAGTCCCTGTTCTCTGTGCATGTAGCTGCAGTAAAATTCAAGTGTGCTAATGTGCAGTACCGGAACATGTAGAGGAGGATTGTCCACAAAGTGGGCTGTTCTAGCAAATGCAAATCTGAAGAGTCAATTTGCCCTGGAAAAGCATCTTTCTCATCTTTATCAGCGATGACAATTTGGTTTGGCTTTTCTTTGCCCACACGGAAGCTGAAGCCATTTGGAAACAGCAGTTTCCACTACTATCGGGATGTGTGGGCTGAATATGAAACATGGTAAGATCTGACTGTTGTATGTTGAGTGTACCTACAATGTACTGAAACAGCCAGTTAAAAAGGGGATACAGTAACATTTAATCACTGAAGGAATGCAGGAGCAAGTTACATAAGGAAGAGGATTTTCTTTTCCAGTGAGAAGCATTTTTGTATCCTGATGGAGCACGTAATGCTATTTCTGTGGTACCTCTGCAGCATTTACCTGGATCTCTTGAAAGCTCCGAAGAAATGAGGCAGTTCTACATTTCCAGTTCATTCAGAAAGATTCACTGTCATTTTCCTGCCTTCCATAAAGACCTTTAAAATAAACTCTTTTTTTTTTCCTACTCCCCAGGCAGGGAGGGCAGTAATCATACAAAAAATGCTAAGGAGAAAATATTTTCATAGCTCAGTCACAGGTACTGGAAATCAGCATTGCAGTCCTGCACACACAGTATATGTAATGTTTGTTACCACAGATATGATTGAAGGAAAAATAATAATTGCGCAGGTAGTGATAAGAGTAGCAATTCAGGAACTCATGCATCAACAGTAATTGCAGCTGTACTGAAAGGAGAACACAAGCAAGGAAGACCAGAGACTTCAGCTATTCCGTAGACTTTGGCCAGTCAGTGCTGTTCACTTCAATTTCCACAATTTCCAAATACATCATTACATCAGATGTTAACATAACTAATTGCCTGAAGAAAAATGTTACTAGATTGTTGGTTTCATTCCACTGCAGTGATTCTTAGATATAGAGAGTGAAGTAAAAGAACATAGTGAGAAGGAAATTGCTGTAAAAACTTGTGTGCTGATGCCCAAATCCTGCTGTAACTGCAGTTTCCATGCTTAATCAGTCACCATGCTCAAGTCCATATAAGAAGCTTATACATTAATGTATTAAATGGGATCAACTAAGACCAACTTGCATGGAACAGTCTGCAACTATATAGATGATCTCTCTTTAATTCCAAAACAAGCTGGCTGCCTGTGAACTACCTGCTGGGAACAGTTCCTGTAATGCTCTCCTTGCTTTTCAGGATGCTGGCTGGCAGGTCTGCACAGTGCTAGGGAATTTTAGCAGGTTACAATGGCAGATAATTGTCCTCCAGTGCTAGAGGATATTTCCCATGTGTTGAATGCAGGGCTGTTCATATAACCTGCAAGGGTTGTTAAGAAAGCAGATAGCCATATATTATTCCTGGACATCTAATGGAAGAAATAGGAATCTCTGTACTCTTCCATTCATTAGATTTTGCAGATTGCTTGGAGGGAGGCAGTTAGTTACCAAGTTTATTTTAGTTACTTGAAGTAAACTGAAACTACAAGAAACAGTGATATACCACAATGCTTAGCTAAGCTACAATGCTGTTATTCCATGTATAACAGGGATGTTTCTGCAAAATCCGTGTTCTAACAAAAATTCTAACAAAATCCCAAAAGGTCACATAATCACAGAATGGTCGGGTTGAAAGAGCATCTGGAGATTGCCTAGCCCAGCCCCCCTGCTAAAGCAGAGTTGCCTACAGCAGATTACACAGGATTGTTTTCAGTTGGGTTTTGAATGCCTCCAGAGAGGGAGACTCTACAACACACCTGGGCAGCCTGTTCCAGTGCTCTACCATGCACAGCAGAAAGAAGTTCTTCTTCACATTCAGATGGAACTTCCTGTGTTTGTGCCCATTGCCCCCATCACCGGCACCACTGAAAAGAGTCTGGCCCTGTCCTCTTGGCAACTGCCCTTAAGATATTTGTATTCACTGATACGACTCCTCCTCAGCCGTCTTTTATCAAGGCTAAACAGTGTGAATAATTTTCCATTTACCTTTTCTATTTGTCTCTTCACAATAGATATTTTTTTTCTGTTGTAGCCTTAGGATGGGAAAAAAACTCCAGAAAAAATATTCTCCATATTCGGATGTACTGGCTAGCATAAAATAATGATGCAAAAGATGCACAATGAATATGTACAGATCATCCCCGATGTATAAATCTCTAAGATTTATAATTTAAGATTTATAATTTAAGATTTTACTTAAACTCTTTTACATTTTGGGGTTACTTTTTAAAATAGACCACAATTTACTCTCAGTCTGATGTCTTAGTTTCTACAAGCATCAGAGAATTTATTTTTGAAATTTTCCTATAGATTGTGTCTATCGGCAAATAAAATATTGCATCCTCATGTGCACACCAAAACTGAGAAGGAAGCTTTATTTATAAAATATTTTTAATGTTTAGTGCACTAAAGACTAAAATCATTCTCTGCCTTTTTCAAAATTGAAGACCAGTGTTCTTTTCATTTTCTGCCAATGACATCTCTTCTAAGGAGCCCATTTTATTGTCTTCAAATGTCCTTTATGCATCACATAATCACAGAAGAGTTGAGGTTCGAAGAGACTTCTGGAGGTCATCTTGTTCAACTCCCCTGCTCAAGCAACAATATCTAAAGGCAGTTGCCCAGGATGGGTTTTCAGATGGGTTTTGAATATCTCTAGAGAAGGAGACTCTACTACTTTTCTAGGCAACCTGTGCCAGTGCTTGATCACCATCCCGGTGAGAAAGTATTCTTATGTTCAGAAAGAACTGCCTGTGTTTCAGTGTGGGCTCATTGATTCTGGTCCTGTGAAGGGGCACCACTGAAAAGAGCCTGGCTCTATTTTCTTTATACTCTCTCTGCAGGTATTTATGTATGTTGATGAGATCCCCCTGAGCCTTCTCTTCTCCAGGATCCAAGCTCTCTCAGCCTTTCCACATAGAAGAGATGCTTCAGTTCCTTAATCAGTCTTCAGCCAAGACTTTCCATGTGAAAGCTCAAGGTTTCCATGCTGAAAATATTAGAAACAAATAGTTCATTTGGGGCAAGTGTGGAAGATGAAAAAGGGGTTGTACAGAAAAGTTGCTAGATGACTTGAGAAACCCAGAACCAGAATGCTTTGTTCATGCTGGTATTATAGCTGCCCTCCAAGCTATGGAAATTACTTTGGTTGATCATGACTGAGGAATCAGGTGATTTCCAGAGAACCGAGGTAATACTGATGGGTTTTCAACAGAGTGGAGATCTCTTCCTAAAATTAAAGATGAAAATTAAGGGGATAGTATAAATGTGGGATTTGTAAATGATGCTTTAAATTGGGGAGATAAGCAGCGAGTAAATGAGAAAGCAGAGGATTGGACAGTGGTACAAGAATAATGTTACCCTCATGTGCATTATTGTTAGCTCTGGTAACTGCAGAGGAATGAAGGGTAGAGTCCTGTTTATTTGCATTTGTTTTCTGTTTGAGAGACAGCCCAAGAAGTAAAATAAAATGAGAGCCTACTCAAATACCTGCTCCATTTCCCCTTAAATTGAATTTCTCATTTTATCAGGAAGCAATAGTTGCACTGATGTTAGACAGGCAGCTAAAAGGTCAGCAAGTTCCCTTGGTTGCCTTTCGTCAAGGGTTTTTGACTTGTCTGTGAATAAAGATCTCCCAGGAGGAAGGCAGACCTGAATTTCCTGTCATCTTGAAGACAGCAATGAATTTGAAAATGTTACAAAAAGCATAAGGGACTTGAAACACACCTTCAAATGCGCTGCTGATGCCAATAGCTTCCCATGTAAACACACACACAGAGTTGTTTTGGATTTGTTCTGTCAACTTTTTGTTGTGAAACAAATTGTTATACAGCTGCCCACCTTGAATATTGAATGAAACTGATAGTTTTCCGTTACTGCAGTATATCTAATCGGGACTACAATATTTCTGGGTTAGCTGTGGCGCTGGCACACTCCCAACAATGGTGTGCTGAGCTGCTTTTTGTTTTTCCTCATACCCTCCTATGACTTGCTTGGCTGCTCCATCCCTTCCTGCTTACTTGTAGCCCTTGATGCTCTATAAAAATTCCAAGGGGTAAGATACTCTTAAAAAGTATCTGGGCAAAAAGGAAAAGCTCTCCCACTCATGAGAAGCATCAATCATTCCAGGAAACATAAGTTTCTCTCCAACAGGCAGAGCTAAAGCCTTCAGTTTTTCTTAACATCTGTGGGGAAACATTTATTGTTCTTA
>JASSUY010036144.1:0-37024 GCA_032466535.1 Forpus xanthops
TGTTATACCTTAGTTACTAAACTGTTCTTATCTCAACCTGTGGGAGTTGCATTCTTTTGATTCTCCTTCCCATCTCCTCAGGACTGGAAAAAAAAGAGGGGGAAGTGAGTGAGAGAGCGATTGCGTGAGTTTGAGAGCCTCAAACCACGACAATGCACAATGGACATTCATACCCATTTGCTTTGCTGTCACCTGTCTCTGCTTTGTGCCAGGAATCTTCCTTATGTGTTCCCCCGTTACTTTCTCATCTGGTATGTAGAATAGCAAATGGAGCTAAACAAGCTTGCAGAACAAACTCACTAATACATCATTAATGTTTAAATTCCTATTAACTTTCAAGATAGAACATTCATCATGAAACTATTCAAAGTGGGTTGTCAAAAAATTAATTTCCAAAATTCACTTTGTTCATGATTCTGGACTGCGTGGAGACCTCATAGCAGCCTTCCAATATCTGAAGGGGGCCTATAGGGATGCTGGGGAGGGTCTCTTCCTGACGGACTATACTGAGGGGACAAGGGGTAATGGGTTCAAACTTAAACAAGGAAAGTTTAGATGGAATTTCACTAGGGCAGAAAGGCAATGACACCATAAGCCAGGAGGTTAGAGAACTTCAAAGTGGCAAGAAAATATACATCTATGTCCTGTTTTCAAATGGCACTTTATTATTTCTACAGAGTGGAAATCCGATTCCTTCAGTTAAGTGACAATGGTCAAATGGTTCAAGTAGGTGCTAGGGTTATGAGGAAATGGCAGTGTACAGGGTTAGGTGCACACCTACTTATCACATCTTTATTAAGCTATTTAGCGTTCTACAAAAAAGAAACCTGATCAAATGATCACTGTCTCAATGTCTCTCATTGCCTTCACTGAACCTGCCAAGGTACAAAGAGCTTCTATAAACAGCAGCATTAAAGGACAGTTTCAATTTCACCCCAATACACCAGAAAAGAAAAGAAACTAAAATATTGATTTACCAGAAAAAATGTTTCTTATCTATTATACTAAGATCTAAAACTCTTCCAGCTGAAGCAGACAAGAAAAATGATGACTAAATTGTTTGTTTTGTGCATGGACAAGATGTGGATTAGCTACCTGAAGAAAGAATTCTCATTGCCTTAAGGATCCCATTTCTTTTGAAACACAGAGGCATTTTCATTGCTGTGTTTTTAACACCAATGCATTTAAAATATATCAAGATACAATACAATAAAAGAGATAAACAGGAAAATTGTGGACTTTCTGTAATTACTAGACAACTGAGCTTAATCCTCTAAATTATGCTCTAAACCATGTTCTAAATCCCTTTGGGAGAAAAGTTATATAAATTATGAAGTTAAAGCAATCAACTAAGATATTGCATAGTGGCAGCTAAATTCAAAGCTATTTCACTGGAACAAGCTAAGATCTGTAAATACTGATTCAATAATATTGCAATTGTAATAGGTACTGTATTCTTTTTTTAGAAATGCAACACTTATATTTTGTCAGTCTGTTGGCTGAGCTTACTGGTAAAATTTTTTTCTAATGCTTCTTAGACCTGAACAATTTTTTGTCTGCTGAATATCGCAACAATCTCTGTCCTTTTCCTGCCTGGAGTTCCACTGCTGTTCTCACTCAGGGATGTGAATTTTGATCCAACTCTGAACCCTAAAGAGTATATGCAAAATAGCATGTGAATTTTGCCTATGCAGGGTCTGCTATCGGAGGCAATCAGTAACCTGTGAATCACTTCCAGAAGTCCCACGCTTGCCCACTCTGTTGTCTGTGACTTCTGTAGGTCAGAGTCACAATAAAGATTTAGGGCCTGCCTTGTAAGAGTAGGTAATCTCAAATAAGGTCTTACCGACAGATCACCTTGTAGGAATTGTATAACCATTTTTTTACATAGATGAGTAAGAAGAGCTGTGCTTTGCCTTCATCTGTCTACTTTGTCATATCATATTTATCACTGAAGGCATGCAGTTAGATAAAAATTTTCCTCTCAAATAAGAAACTGTGTTAAGTGAAGCTTTAATAATTAATATGTACAAAAATATGTGTAAATTTATTAAAAATACCTGTTAAAAGAAGCTCAGAAATAATTGCAAGAGCAGCTTTCATGAAACATTTGATATAATGATGAAAAACATGGGTCTTACTGGGTATTATTAGCCCAGTTATAATCTTCTATAAATGGAAACTCCCATTTTCTTTTCTGTTAAATGCACAGACAACCTAAAAAACCACCCAACTCTCATTGTGTGAAACCACTTCATCTGCAGTTTCCATTTCAACTTACTCTGTTGGCTTAAGAGACATGGAAAGTGTTAGAGTCCTTGGCAGACTAGTCTTTCAGTTGACATTCATCTGGAAAAAGAACAGTCATTCACTAAAATTTCTATACTTCAGCATTCTCTGAAATTAGGCAAGAATATTTTTGGGGAAGTGCTAAGAGGTTTCAAAGGACAGGACTTGGAATTTACAACTCCTGAACACCTACTACACTTCTAAACAAAACAGTTACATCAGTAGGGCTTCACTAGCATAAAGACTGAGTGAGCAATGAATTGGTAAGTTAGTCTCTCTAATTTCAGACCTATCACCATGTTTATCACTGTTTTTCAGTATGGTACTAGACTACATAATCAGGCAAATCTGGGGGCTTTGTTGTTGTTGTTTGCTTTCTATTTTCAATAAAACATATATAAAAAAGTAAAATAAAGTACTTAAACATACATTTTCCACTGAACATTCTTTGTTTTTCTTTTATACTACTAACCTGGGTTAAAGCATTACCTAGTACATCTTAGCTTTCCCTGTTAAAAAAGTTTCCTCAAAAATAGATTTTCTATTTTTTTCTAAAATATTTGCATGACATGTAACAGAGTTTTCCTGGATTCTTTGTGTTCAAGTTGGATTCAAAAAGAAAAAAAAAAGAATAATGCTGCTGCCTAAAATTTACAACTGAGGCACTGCAACTGTCTTTGAACAAGGTATTAGGTACGTTTCTGATGTTGATAGTAAGCCTTAACAAGACTGTTATGAAGGTATTGCTTTCCTAACTTCAAATTTGCAATAATAAACCTAAAGTTATTATCCTTCCATTTCCATTTGCAAGCAAAGCTAAGCATGTGTAAGAGCCATAGTGCTATTATTAGTTAGCATAAGTAATTTTAATAATCAAAATATTACTTACGTAACTAAGGTATGCTTGTTCATTTTCTCAACATTAGGCACAGAAAGCTTCTTAATACTTAATATTAAACTGATTAAAAACCCTCCAACCAGTCATCTGATGTCTGGGATTTTTGGTTGATTAAAATTAGTGTGTCTCTCCTGAAGTCAATGGGGCTGAATTTCAATCAGTATGCATCTAATACATTGCAAATTGGAGGCTGTAAGATTGAGGAAGGACTAAAAGTTTAGCTAAACCTGTTTCACCCATTTCACTTGAAAGTCTTTCTGCATTTAAAAGTAAGCTTGTAATCAAGTATTTACAGATCTGGGCTTGCAAATTAAAAATACAGATATTGCTATTTTGCTTCATATTAACTAAGACCAGAATCAACAACCTTTTAAAATGTAAACCCTTTTAAGCCTAAGTTTGCAATTGCCTGGATGCCACACAGAAAAGCAAAACTAAGAGCTTGGCTGCACTCTTATGCACTTGCACATACATATGTCAGGAACAAAGAAATAAAATGTATAATTGTGTATAATGGACAGGGCAACAAAAATGCTTAAAAAAAAAAAATAGCTGAAACCCAATTGTTTTCAGAAAGACAGGTTCTTATATGCTACTGATAGATGAAGTACAAGAAGGAAGGACATCTCCCACATAATGTGTCTTACTCTGATCACAGGACTGCACAGCCCCATCATGTCTTGACTAACATTGAAGCTTGCACGGGTGGTCATAGGTATGCAAGGTGCACACTTGGAGGGCTGGCTGTGGAAAAGATTTGCTTTCCTGCTGTAAACAAGGGTCTCTGACATATCTGTCCACTGCTAGATTAAGTCAAGTATCTCTTCAGACTTTATTCCCCCAGCAAAGAAGCTATTTAAAGCTCACCCATGGTGTCCTCAAAGGGACTGTGAGGTTCACAGTACATACACAAAACTGTGACAGAAAGGAACCTTCCAAAACTGAATCACAAGTGTTGGCAGCACAAAATGTGTCCACTGCAAGGGACTCCCTCACATGGTTCCCCAGTGTCCAAACACTCAGCCCTTTCATAAAAAGCAAAGGTTTTGTTTTACATAGATATATTTATACATCTATATATAAATAGGAAACAGGGTGCTATGGTAGCCTGATGGTCAGAGTACTCATCTGAAGTACAAGATTCCCAAATTCTATTCCCTTCCCAATTGAATCTTTTGCATTATAAGAGAAACTGTCAACAACTCAAGAATAGGAAATTGCCACTGTCTGCACATAAAACACTGAATATTTCTGAGCCAGAAGGACAGTCAGAAAATGAATGTGTCTTATGTCCTACTCGATAAGGTCAGATGGTAGGGTGGCTTCTTACTTTCCAAAATTTGTTGCAAGAAATGCATGATATTTTTTTCATCACAATTAGAATTTTCTAAAATAAGAAGACATTCTGGTTTCTTATGAAAGGTGCCCAAGACAAAAATTCCTATGGATAATAGTTTAATCAGCAGTGGTAGAGCTGTTTGCACCTCCTTGCTTTGCATTGCAGAACAGGTAAGATAAAAGCTCAGTTTCCCTCAGTGTCAGGGCAACTTAATGCTAAATTTGTCCACGCCTATGCACTGATCAGTAGACTGTGACAGGCAGCTAACATTACAGACTCTACTGGGCATACCAGGCATGTTCAACATTTACTTACTGGATCAAGCCTTAGAGAGTGGTGACCGATTTCTTTCTAATTTCTCGATGCCAGTGTGGCTTCAAAAGTTATTAAATTCTTTACTGCTTACATGAGGAGATTTTTAACATGAACAGAAGCAGAATGCAACCAGATCCTGAGGTTTAGGTACCTCCAAGGTATACACAATTGCTGAGCAGCCTCTGTCAATCCTGCTGTTGGACGCATTTGTCTATGCTTATCTTTGCCTTTTTGTAGATGTTTTAGACAGTTTTTAGAACTTTCTTTGCACCAAAAATGTTCTTCGTTCATGTTTGAATCAGTGAATATTAAGTGATGTTTTGGTTTCCATCATCATGAATGATTTCTGAGAAAAAAAAAATAAAAAGCTGTCATTTTTGCATTATCAAAATGCATTTCAAATTAAAATTTAACAACTAAAAATACTGGGGAAGATACATATTCATTTCGTTAACTTATCAAGTGTTCACATCATGAGGGCAAGGAATGCAGCAACTTCAACAGTGAGTAAAGACTGCCATCTTCTGACTTCCACAGCACATCTGCACGACTGAATTTACAGTTTAGTTTGCCCTCCTTCGGTTTTTCATAGCACTTCCAACTGGAAAAACACTCGGCCAACAGAACCTGTTGTCTAAAATACTGTAGCCCAGCCAAGGTCTTACACTCACAGTATACTGCTTCAGCTTTAAAAAGGAAGCATTTATGTTGATAATTAAAACTGGTTCACTCCTCTATTTTCTTGCAATCCTATCTGTTTCATAAATTTGTCATTTCACACACACTTCCAAAAGAATATTTTCCAGCAACACCAGTTAATTGACAAGTTGACTATTTTATTAGCAACTTTAAGACTAAATGGTTTATCCTGTGACAACTTAAAGCACATGTATAATAGAGGTCCACCTCCCATTAGAAGTCAACAGTATCCCAGCAACTAATGCTAGTATCTTCAGAATTCACACCCAAACATTTCACCTATCTGGCATGTGAACCTAAAAGTAACAGAATTTTAATCAACTGCCTCAAGATGTTCACTGAATTAAACATATATTATAGAAGGCCTGCAGCAAATGGAACAGGTGTATGCATATATATTCTGCCCAATTTTCACACATTCATTTGGGACTCTAACAACAGACTGAAAAAAAAATAAAGCCCCTCATTCATCAGATGGAAAGCATAATAAGCAATATCTAACCACTGTTGTCTATTGCATTTTGGTAAGCCAGCAGAGTTCACTTGCAGCCCAGGCAGCCAATTGTATCTTGGGCTGCATTCAGACAAGCATGGCCAGCAGGCTGAAGATGATTCTGACCCTCTACTCTGTTCTGGTGAGACCTTACCTGGAGTACTGCATCCAGCTCTGGTGTTCTCTGCACTAGAAGGAGATAAACTTGTTGGGGAGGGTCTAGAGGAGGGCTACAGAAATGATCAGAAGAATGAAGCACCTCACCTGTGAAGAAAGCTGAGAGAGATGAGGTTGTTCAGTCTGGAGAGAAGAAGACTCTGGGGAGACCTTACTGTGGCCTTACAGTTCTTAGAAGGGGCTTATAAGAAATATGAGAAGAGACTTCTTAGCAGGGCCTATTGGAATAGGACAACGAGTGATGGTTTAAAACTAATAGAGGGGAGATTCAAGCTGGATGCAAGGAAAATATTCTTACAATGAGGATGGTAAAATACTGGCATGGGCTGCTCAGGGAGATGGTAGATGCTTTACCCCTGGAGACATACAAAGCCAGGCTGGACATGGCTCTGAGCAATCTGATTTAGTTCAAGATGTCACTGCTCATTGTTGGGGGGGAGGGGGTGGAGTGGAAGAGGTGACCTTTGAAGGTCCCTTCCAACCTAAGCTATTCAATGATTCTATGATTCAGACAAAAGCCCCTGGCATGTTGCTAACAGAAAACACAGATCTCAAACTCAAGATATGGAAACCCCACATCTGAACCCAGATATTGTACATGGAAATACAACCTCTTATAGCAAGAGTCTGGTGGATAGAAGACCAGCTAGTATATACTCAGCAGGAAAGCATGCTCTCCATTGCTGAATATACTGATAATCCAGCGTGCTTTCCTGATGAGAAAAACATTTTGGCTACCAAAACTCACCTAATGTTTAGATCATTTTCTATCTGTCTACAGCATCTGCACCTACGAATTCTCAATGTGTATGCTGCTGCACAGCACTAGTAACACAGCAGAGTTAGAAACTTTCAGCCAGATCAAATTCAATATTCAACAGTTTAATCAGAATTTTGAAAAGTATATGAGTGGCACACAAGCTGTCATTTAGATGAAGAAAGCAGACACCTGTATTTGCAATTGCCCTATTATTTCTGTTCTTATATTAAGGAAACTATTTCTTCATATTCTTTCACAACTCTCAGAGTCTTCTTACCTCTTTTAAATATTCCAGTACTTTAGGCTCCACCTGGGTCAGAGCAATCCCAGGCACAGTTACAGGTTGGTCGGAGATGAGATTCAGAGCAACCCTGCGGAGAAGGACTTGGGGGTGTTGGTTGATGAGAGAATGAACATGAGCCGGCAGGGTGCTCTTGCTGCCCAGAAATACAGCCATGTCCTGGGCTGCATCAAAAGGAGAGTGACCAGCAGATTGAGGGAGGTGATCCTGCCCCTCTACTCTGCTCGCGTGAGACCTCACTTGGAATATTGTGTGCAGTTCTGGAGTCTTCAACATAAAAAGGACATGGAACTGTTGTAACAAGTCCAGAGAAGGGCCACGAGGATGATCAAGGGACTGGAGCACCTCCCCTATGAAGATAGGATGAAAGTTGGGGCTGTTCAGCCTGGAGAAGAGAAGGCTGCATGGAGACCTCCTAGCAGCCTTCCAGTATCTGAAGGGGGCCTTTAGGGATGCTGGAAAGGGACTCTTCATGAGGGACTGTAATGAGAGGACAAGGGGTAACGGGTTCAAACTTAAACAGGGAAGTTTAGATTAGATTGGAGGAAGACATTCTTTACTATAAGGATGGTGAGTCACTGGAATGGGTTGCCCAGGAAGTTGTGAATGCTCCATTGCTGGTGGTATTCAGGGCCGGGTTGGACATAGCCTTGGGTGTCATGTTTTAGTGGGAGGTGTCCCTGGCTATGGCAGGGGGGTTGGAAATAGATGATCTCGAGGTCCTTTCCAACCCTAACTATTCTATGATTCTATGACTTCCTGAGGGAAAACCTACTACTGTCATAGTATGCAAGATCACCTTTCGCATTAGTTCATTTAAATGTATTAAAGTTCTAATCCAAAACTTAATCAAATGTAGGAGTGAGTGCATGTAAATTTTCTGTGTATTTATAAAACAATAGATAAATATACTTTATGCAAAGTGTTCAGTCATCCAAAAAAAGCACCACTGATTAGATATGTAGCATTCCTCCCTCTCTCCCCTCTTCCCTCCTCAGCTTTTTGATGCCCCTGGTTCAATCATCAGATATCCATTTAATCCTTTGGGAGGGAAAATAAAAGAATAGATAGGTCTTTGAGACCACATCAGTGTTCTAACTGCCCAGTTCTTGGCTCCCCAGTACAAGACAGGCAGGGATGTATCAGAGTAAGTCCAGCAAAGGACCACTGAAATGATGAAGGGACTGAAACAACTCTCAAATATGAAAAGTCTGAGAAAATTATGACTACTCAGCCTGGATCACAGAAGGCTCAGGGAAATCTTATTGGTCTGCATAAGTAGCTGAGGGGAAGACTAAAAAAGATGGAGCCAGGCTCTTCTGAGTGGTGCCCAGTAACAGGATGAGAGGCAATGGGAGCAAATTGCTTGAAATACAAACTGAAATACAGTATTTTGTTTATATAAGGAAATATAAATTTTTTAATCTCATTATGTGAGTGTGTAACAGTTTTGCATTACTTTAGGGGAATATGTGTAACTAACTGTCGGAATATATCATTCTGTCAGAAGGACTATGTAAATTTTTTTTTTTGTGCAGCAGTCAGACTGAAAAATAGGCAAACAAAAACTGAGTTAGAGCAAGCCAAGTTCCACTTCAGAAAATCCTATAAAAGCAATAAGCATACTTGCCATAAACCAGGCAAACAAGCAGACCTGCATCCTTCTGGTCAGAAGAGAAAAAAAACAGAGAAGCAAAATGTCCATCTGGACACTGTACTATAGTCTTTATTGGTTCACACTCCACTGTTTTGTTTTGTTTTGCTTTTCAAATTCTATAAAAAACAAAACAAAACCATATTCAAGAAAGCCTTTATTTTTTTGCATTATGGCATTGTTTGTTTCATAGAAAATTATTCAGAATGAAAATGATTATGAGTGACAAAGTTTAGGGTTCTGATGACACTTCAGAGAATGCTTAATGATTAACACAGGGTAAAATACTGTCAGAAGTTGTCCTGGTTTCAGCTCTGATAGTCTTAATTTTCGTCCTAGTAGGTAGTATGGTGCTGTGTACTTAGTTGCTGGCTGAGTTTAACTCAGGACATCAGTACACCCAGCACAGAGTACTGAAATTCAGCTTCAAATGGCATCAAGCAGAAAAGCCTATCACTTCATTTCCAATTTATAAGAGTAAGAGCCTTGTTTTAAATTAAAAAAAAAAAAAAAAAACAAAACCAAAAAAACCCAACAAAACATGTGTGATGTCTTAATAACATATAACTGGACAAAACCAGACTGTTTATTATCACCAGCTGAGCAATAAGTACAAACTTTAGCATTTCTACAATAAAATTGTTCATCTAGTGAATTTCAGTTCAACAGAACTTAATAAGTAACCCAGATCTATTTTCACTGACTTTCATGCCACACTACACATATGCTACTTTAGTCCAGCAAGAGAATTATAAAATTAGGTATTTTACTTTTTTTTTTTTTTTGATTTTAAGCAAGCTATACATTCTGTTCTCAACTGTGGTTTAGCCATCACTTGGAAAATAGCTTGACTGACTTCCACTTCCTTCTTAGAAGACAGAAGAGAATGACAAGCACCCATAGTCCTTCTGACTGTGGCATGTCTGACTACCAAAATGCAGATGCTAAAAAATATAAAATTTAAATTTCTTTTGAGCTAAAATTTCCAATAACAAAGATAGCACCTTCTCATACCTCATAACCTGCACAAAAAAATTAATTTATGTTTAAAGGATTATGCAGAAAATCTTCTACAATCACACTTTTTAAGAATGAATAAAACAAGATGTACCATTATATTGTTATTTTAGGAATTGGGTTTTAAGCATTACTCTTATACCAAAATGAATATATTTATTACAATAAGGACAGCTTATATCTTGAGTTATAAGGATGATCAGGATTAAAATAGAACTAAAATAATGCAAGACCTATCCATAAAAAAATCAGGTACTGAAGTCCCACATTACACTACTTTATGCAGGTATCTCAAGAAGGTATCATTTAAATACATTCACCTAATGGATTCTGATTTCATTTTGAACTCTTACTTGCATATTAACAGAAACATTCTGAACAAAAACAAGTAAACAAATAAAAAAAGTGATTGCAAATTGCTCACAGACATTAGGTTGCAACAAATTGATATATATTAAAAATAATTCAATCTGTGTAATTTTCCAATGCTTATGCAAAGATGTTTGGAGTACTACCACTTCTTTGCACAAGTTGAATGTTGATACTCTTTAGAAAATGAATATCAGTGAATATTAACATAGAAACTAGTAGTTAAAAGGTACCAAATTTACTTTACTTTTTTCTTTAATGTCCTGGTCATACTCCTTTTCATAAAATTGAGAATAGTATCTTGCTGTGTTGAAAAACATATTCTGGCAGATTAAAAGAAAAATATAAAAAGGAACATTTTTTTTTTTTCATATTCCCAGAAGAATAGTCACATATTCACCATAATGTTCAATGTGTCTTTCCAATTTTGTCACATACTCACAATTTGTGTAGCTATTAAGTATATTATATAAAGAAAACCCTCTGTGGATAAAGAGATGAGCTAGAACAAATAGAGTTTATTTCTGTCCAGTTACCCTATTAATTATTACATTTCTTACTTCATTTTTTTTCCTTTTTCTTAAATCATTTTTGAATGCAAGCAGTAAGACTAGAAACTCTAATAAGCAATTTGAACTTTCTGCAATACACAGGTTCTTGATGGACGTGGTGAATTACCAAGTATCTTACTATGAACTGTGTTTGATACAACTGTCTTCAACTGCCTAATGGTGGATGATAAAGGAGATTAAGCTAAACTACTCTCAAAGGTGCACAATAAAAGAATGAGGCTGCAACAAGGGAAATCCCAACTAGATTTAAGGAAAAAAAGTCATCAAAAGTGGCCACACACTGGCACAGGCTTATTGGCAGGTTTTGGAGTATCCACCCATGGAAACTTTCAGAACTGAACTGGAGAAAGCCCTGAGAAATCTCAATGACTATGATAGCAACCCAACTTTGGATAGATGGGGCTCACCAAGAGGGCCTTCAGAAGTCCCTTCCAGACTACATCATTCTGTGGTTCCATGTCATACATTGAATAAAAATCTTATTTTGTCCTTTTACAGCACTGTTTCCCAAGTAGCTGAACAGCCTCATACAGTAGAATGAGTCATACTATCATACAGGAAACGTCAAAATTATTTTGTGCTGTATAGCTTGAAAACTGCATAGTGGAGCTGGTCTTAATAAGTTGTATGAAAAAAATGACTTGCTCTCTCCTTTGCAAATGCCAGCATGGTTAGTAAGCTTGGGCACATCCTTCTCTATAGGCCTGATGAGGATACATGTGGGTATATATGTCTTTAAGCAATTCTAGGTCCACGTTAGCTTCTCCATAATTTTACTCAGCTAGATGGTTGCCAATATTTGAATAATTTGTTACTTAAAATATTTAAATTTTATTTATATGCAATTTTATGGAAAAAAGACTATATAAGAAAAAAAAAAAAAACCACCAAAAATGCTAAACAGTATATGAAACAGAAAAATCTT
Organism: Forpus xanthops; assembly: GCA_032466535.1. Taxonomy (NCBI): domain Eukaryota; kingdom Metazoa; phylum Chordata; class Aves; order Psittaciformes; family Psittacidae; genus Forpus; species Forpus xanthops. The sequence continues at coordinate 11,809 of JASSUY010036144.1, forward strand.
TGACTTTAATTTTTGGGTACTAATAACCTTCTAGATCATCTCTGGAAATTTCCCTACCAGAAGTATATTTTCTTTCAATTTCACCCTTTTCCTTTCTTACTTGACTGTCAAAACAACAGTTGCATTTGGTACAATAGATTCAGTCATTCTCACATTATTGTAAGGGCTATTTGAAAATGAACATTGGTTTTATTGTTTCTTGCATCTCTTCTTTAAGAATGTTCTCCAGAGGGAAATTGGAGCACACTAAAAAATCTAAGTCCTCAAATTTTGATACATGCCTATCGTGTTATATTTGATTGCAAAACACATCAACAATTAGAGATGTAAATCATAGAATCATAGAAACATAGAATAGTTAGGGTTGGAAAGGACCTCAAGATCATCTATTTCCAACTCCCCTGCCATGAGCAGGAACACCTCACACTAAACCATGTCTCCCAAAGCTACTTCCAACCTGGCCTTGAAAACCACCAGCAATGGAACATTCACAACTTCCCTGGGCAACCCATTCCAGTGCCTCACCACCCTTACACTAAAGACTTTCTTCCTCATATCCAATCTAAACTTCCCTTGTTTAAGTTTGCACCCATTACCCCTTGTCCTCTCTGTACAGTCACTCATAAAGAGACTCTGTAAATTACTCTTTCTTAGAAAATCTAAATCTAATGAAACCTTGGACTTCATTCTATGCAATTTAGTTATATATCTGAAAGAATATAAAGTACATGCAGAGAAGAATGAATCTTTCTCTAATTTGGCTTATTTTGTATGGACTATTATGCACTCAGATTCACAACAGCTATAACTGAATTTAAATAAATTGAAATGGTGTTGTCCTAAATAGAGGCACATAATCTGAGGAGTCTCCTTCATCTCATGTACAGGGCCTGAATGCAATGCTTGTGGAGTTTGCTTTTATTAAAACCTTAATGTATGTTTACTAATGTAGGTTTAAACATGGCCTAATTCTTAATCAAATATATTTCAGGGGCAGGAGGGCCAATGTTCAAATAATGGTTAATTGAAATCTTAATTAAATGCTTCAAAATACACATGAAAGTGTTCTGATAAAGTTTCAGGTCATACAGATTGCATCTGAATCTGAGTAAAGAAAATGAAGGACTTGATCCAAAAGCCTTTATAGTCAGTAACTAAATTACTCCAAAGCTGCTGAAAAATATCTATCTTTGAGTATTTGCAATGAAGTTTTTATGGGGCAGTTTTACATCATATAGAATATATAAACAAAGAGTCAGCTTCACCTTCCTGTTCCAAATTCCTGACCTTCCCTGCTATGAAACACAACTTTCTTAAACATCATCCAAAACAGCCAGAAAAATATTTTCCCCATCTAATTGGAACCAAGACCTAAAGATGCAAAGATTATTGCTTTTAAGTAAATAACATTTTATGGCTTATGTATTTTATTCTATATGGTTAATCACAGCATACTGATGGGGAGAAACTCCTGCACTTGCTGAAAACTTCCAGACTGTAAAAATGTTAATCCATTCACAATAGAAAATATTTGTTTAGTTATTCTAAATTTATGTCATGTTTTTCCTCCCACAGGTGATTTATTTCAGTGATAAAACTTTGGTTTAACACTCCTTATAGCCATTCTGGTGAAAAATCCTACTGACAACTCACTGACGCATTTTAAAATCTGTTATGGAGGGATGCATTAACACTGAGAGCCCAGTATACAATTATGATATGTAACCTTCACTATATAAAATCCGCCAGACGAAGTTTTGTTTAATCCATAGAAAATAACTCCAGAGGCAGAGAAGATGAAAAGGGAAAATACAGAAAACAAACAAACAAACAACTTTAGCAAAAGGCTAACAAAAAGTAAAAAAAAAAATAAGTAAGTTCATATTCCTTTACAAATTTGAATATTTCCTTAACTTGCAACTGGAGATGCACTTCTGTTTTTCATGGAGATCAGCTGGGGTGGAAGGTGGAGGTGATGAGTATGCATAAGAATGTTTGTTCTTGCAAAAATCTGTTTTTCCATGTCCACGTGTGCACTAGGAAGAGAGGAACTAAAGTTGCAGAATTACAGAAAGACAAAGCAGTAGTTACTTCTGAAAACAAGGAGAGTGTGCTCTGAGCCTCTTTTGCCTGCGTAGAGAAATGAGACTTGTAAGAAATTTCCTTACATATAGGTCTGGAGGAGTGAATGAACCACAGGGTAGTGGTACAGCTCAGAGACTGATACAGCTGCATGAGGGGAGCACCTCCTCTGGTCTTGTGAGAACTGTAAAGAAGTTATATTATTACTAGACTTCACAGCTAACTTACTAGAAGGCACTGCAAGGAACCCTGCACGATGCTCTTTTGTGGAATGCAAATATAATTTTGAAATTTTTTCTCCTAGCAGCACAGCATCAGCAGAAAACATACGGAGCATCTTCCTTATGCCCAGATGAGCAAAACCAGCTATCATCATAGAAACTTAAAGATTAAAGTGATTTTAAAAGTATCAATTAAGGTAGGCCATGCCTCTCATCTTTTGCATTGTCATTTACAGCAGTGGAAAATAAACCTAAAATACTAATATAGGATCAGATAGTAAGTTATGCTCACTTTATATCAACACAGACTGCACAGGGCAATGGTGAAACAGCTACTAGGACACTTTTTTCCCCATGAGAATTTGTGTCAGTTGAGAAAAAGACACTGTAAACAGAACTATGATATTTCAGAGAGCAATACCTAATAATAGATGAAAACCAAATTTCACCTACTTTGTAGAAAACTGGTAGGGAAATCCTATTCATTCCTACCTGCCAAGGGAAGTGCAGGAATGCGTAGTACATGACAATGTGGTGTGGGACAGCATGCTCATGAATATGAGACGGCATATTCATGCTTATGTGATTCTTGTGTGTGGCTGTAAATCACATCCTGAGTGGCTTGAAGGCAAGCACACCTGCTGGTAGATTTAGTAGTCTGAGAGCTTATCTGCCTCTCTAACCACTGTTAGCATCCAGTTAACCTCTTCTAGCCTCAGTGGTGTCACAGCTGAACTTTAGTTGCTGAATGCTTCTTCAAGGGGTAACAGAATTGGTGTTGGAACTGGGAGAGGACAGTGGAAGAGAGTTAATTTAACATATTGCATCAGTGCAGTAATCATTCTCTCAGTAAAAGCATGTATGAGCCACAATAATTGTTCATACTGGGGCATTTTGTGAGATTATACAAAAAAACATTTTCTCCCCCAAATCTTTTTCCTGGTGTTCACTTTAATGTTATATTTAATCAAAACAAAACAGAGATAAAATCTCATCTCTTGCTTTCACTGCAAAGGCTCTGTAGGCCATACAGAGATGCCCTTGACAGGTTTCCAGGTTGCAGACCTTTCTCACTGCCCAGTTTACCTCTGTTTCTTAAGCAGCACTGTGGCCCATTTATTATATATCATATTTGTTGGCACACATCAATCAGCCATGGCAGTACAAAACAACACATGACACAGTGTTACAGTGTTTAAAGAACATGCTTCACCAGACTGATGGAGTTGTGTATGGTGTATACCCCAACAGGCATATAGTGCCTTGTTAATGCGTGCATGAAGATGGCATATGTTTCTCTGGTGGCTGTTATTCAGATCAATTTCCTAAACATCTATGGATTTTACTTTTCCAACTCCATTAGATACTTCATTAAATTTTTTGATCTATTTCCCACTTCTGTCTAGTTCTTGCTCCTGGATGCTTTGATGTCTTTCTCTGAAACATAGAAAGGAAATCACATGATTTAATAGGGAAAATAAGAGTACCATAGTTTGATTTCTACTGCCAGCAGTGGCAGCAGCATGTTGAAGTGCTGAACACATTTATGAAATTAGGGAAATCCATAGCTAATACAGAGTAAAGTTCCTCAACTATATACCTTGTACTTCAAGACAAATACATCACATTCTGATTACTATGAAGAAGTGCAAAAATGGAAGAGTAGTCCATAAATAGATTTCTGAGGTAAAACTTACAAGGCAACAGTATCTTTCAGTCATATAAAAGAGTGCCTTAATATCTGAGACAATGCATCGTACCTTCCCTTTTATATCCTTAGCTAAATTAAAGCTCTAATTTAACATTCTCTATTTTAGTGATAACGAAACCATGCACAATGCCAATTTAAAAAGCCTAAAAATCAGGAGACTTCTATTACCAACTTTATCTACTCATGGAAACTATTCAATATTTTTTATCAGTACTGTTTTCAGGGGTCACCTCTGTTACGTTAAAGGGGAGAAAACAAACCCCTTATCTTATTAGAGGGACAGGGAACAGCTCCAATATATAGCTATTAATCCTACCACGTTAACTAATATCAAACCTCTTCTGGTCTGGATTTACTGATCCAACTGCGTCTGCTTATATCGAACCTCTGGTGGTCCAGGTTTACTGACAGTACACCACCCTGCCCAGTCCAACCAGCTACAACTATTATGCTTATATCCAGCGTCTACTGGTCCAGACTTACTGATAGTGGTGATTGGCTACAGAAACAGTGCATTTTATTGATTGAGTTTATTGAGGCAACAGGTACAGGTTCTTACGGATTACCAGTGATAAATACTGTCTGCAAAAGCACATGTAAATAATAGCTGCATGAATATAAGCCCTCAATAAAGTTAACATAGCCTGGCTCTAAAGTATAAAGATAACAGTGAAAGTAAGTCTATAGAGATTCTAAGATTTCCTAGGAAAGCACTGGATACAGTGCAAGCCTTACCCACAGGCGTCCCTATGGGGGGGAAGAGAGGTCCAGCCCATCGACCAGTCCTAGGAGTCTGCTGATGTTATCTTCCTTGACTCGTCCACGATGATATCTTCCCCAATATCCCCCTCTCTCTGGGTTCTTTTATACTATTTTCATCTTCAAGGTGGAGCTTGAACGACTCTAGTCATACATACCTTTATTACTACTGGTGCAAACCTCTCTCGCTTCGTTTTAAAGGTATATGACACAAAAAGTTCAGAGTGCATGCTCAGAGAGGGGTGGTCTCCTTTTGGAGGGGGATTGCATTTGAGATGGGAGTGCATTTTAGCATGTAAATGCATTATAATGACATTATAATGAAGCAAAGTTCAACAGATGACGGCATTCTGTCAAAAGATGACAGACTGTTGGCTCAGGGGAGCAAGTATGCAGCTTATCAGTTTCTTGCATCACCTAGTTCCCATCTTTAGGACCAAAAGTATCCATAAGATCTCCACCCTGCTCCATCCTCCATCCATGTTGCCATAGGAACCACTGTGGTGTGCACATTCCTGGCATACCAGGTATGGCTGCTTCTCATCCTGAGAAGCCTGAAAGTCTGTTTTTCCCTTATATGTGGATAATGCTGCATTTCAAATATAAGTTTAATTCCACATTTCTTAATTACTCCACAACCACCAACACATTTATTTCTTTACATTAGTGTCCTCATAATGCAACTATTATCTCCCTAAATTTAATGTTCCATAGCCTTCCTCAATCCTCTGTCTTCTAAACCGTTATCCTTAGAAGAGCAGACTCCATGGACTTACCTTCAGCTATAAAGCTGATAAAAAAGCAGCCTCAGATTGGGTTCTGCCTGGAGAGATCCCCATTCCTACAACCTTACCGTTTTCTAAAAGCACAGGTTTAGAGAAGCGGAGTGACATCACCTTGACAACCATCCAAACCATCCCCTGTGGAGCTGTTCTGCAGTCATTTCCTCTCTGAAGCACTATATTGCTCAGATTTCTGCGCAGAGGTTTTAATACTCTGCCTATGGTGCTTCTTTTTTAGCTGAAAAACCAAAGCATTTATAATGCATAATTTTTATGACGAATTAGGAAATCATAATTTGATATAAACCAAGTTTCATCCAGATTTTATATCCTCTACTTTTGCTTCCTCCCCTGTAAACCCACGAATATCTGGAAAAAAAAAAAAAGCATGCTAAAAGCATCTATTTGTGTCTGTTCCCAAGCTTCAAATCTTGCTGCCCAAACAATGCCTATCTCTGGCAGGCCACTCTTTTTGTTTGCTTCTTTACTAAGCCATCAGCAGAGAGCATGTATCACCCTGCAGTCCTCCTGCAAGTACCCCCGTAAATGGTCTTGATCACTTTGCTTTGTTGTTTTGGGTTTCATTCTGAATGACTGTCACACTGCAAGTGCACAGCTTGGTATTTTGCTCTGTGTGGGACTGGCATCCTTACAGGTAGCCTGCTGCCCTGTAAACACGATCACCTTCAACTTAATCAGTGTACACAGATGTTCACTGTCTATGTACCCATCAGAGGTTGCTGGCAGTTTGATCACACTAGGACTCTCAAACATGAAATGACTCTGATCATTGATTTTCCTGACTCCACAGGGAGCTTCAAGAAACATTTGCCTTAGCTATGCTTGTCAGGTACATTGTCTCACAGGAGTTTTACTCTGAACATTCTTCCATCTCCTTCTGTCCATCTTACTGTCAATTGTCTTTTGTAAGTGCACAAAGCAAAAGGAGGTTAATTTTTCTTAAACCATTTTTCCTTATCTTAATGAGATGTATGACCACAGTATTTGATGCAGGTAGAGGCAGTCAGATTAAGTTTGTTTTAATTTTTTTTTTTCATTTGGTTTTATTCATAATAAGCTGGTCTTGGTTTTATAAATTCTTTATTTCATGAAATTCTGTGATGATATACAAAAGGCAGGAATTGCTGCATAGCTAACGAAAATGGCAAACATGAAGGAAGCCTGTGTTACTCTGCTCTTGATTCCCTCTTCTTAATGTCTAACTAATCTTGTACCTCTTCTGGACTCCAAATAATTCTATCACTGGATTTCTGTTAGAAAATCCTTCTCCTTTATTCATAAGTGCCTTACAAAGTACTTGATTCAGTAACTTCATCTCTAAAATAGAGTCACTTTATTGAATTGATTCTCTTCAATGTGGTTTCCATCTTCTCCAGTCAATCCGAACTGATTACAGAACAACCAAAAAAAGAGTAACTTCTGTGCTCCAATTCTTCCATTTAACATTTTGTAATTGCTCTGTGTCTTCTTTATTTTGCCATTGGAGATCTGGACACTGTCATAAATTTCCATTTCTTCTAGTTATTTTTTTATCTTATCCACTGCTATAATTCTAATGAACATGTCTTTAGGCTAAATACCTGTCGTGGTTTAAGCCTCTCAAACTCATGCAGTCGCTCTCTCACTCACTCCCCCCTCTTTCTTCCCCAGTCCTGGGGGGATGGTGAGGAGAACCAAAAGAATGCAACTCCCACAGGTTGAGATAAGAACAGTTTAGTAACTAAGGTATAACATAGATCACTACTGCTACCATCAATAATAATACAAGAGAAAATACAAGGAAAGAGAATACAACAGATCTTTGCCTGATACCTAGCCATGCCACGCAGTGCCCCCCCCCATCACCTGATACCAAGTCCCGAACACCCCGAACACGCCATGCACCCCCTTGCACCACCCTTCTGGGTCTCTCCTTTCTCCATTTCTACATCCTGGTCATGATGTGCTGTGGTATGAAATACCTCTTTGGTCAGTTTGGGTCAGGTGCCTTGTTTCTGCTTCCTCACGGCTTCTTCCTGGCTCCCCTCCTCCCTGCCAGAGCATGAAACTCAGAAAGTCCTTGGCCAGCCTAAACATTCTAAGCTGTAACTACAAACACTGGTGTTATCAGCATTGTTTACAAGCTGAAAATCCAAAACACAGTGCTGCACCAGCTACTACTTAAAGGAGAAAGATGACTGCTGCTGCTGAACCTATGACGATACCTTGCTTCTACAAATAATTTCTTCCAAACAAATAATTTTAAAACCTCTTACTTTCCCCCTCTAACAAACATACAATTTCACAGCACTTAAACCTTTGCTTCTTTATTTTCCCTCTACTTCCCACTCCACTACTTCAGTCTTTGACTATCAGCTTTGACCTGAAAGCTTTGGCTGTCAGGACAGAGAAATTAAAATGCATTCTCTTGCATATGGAAGTAGAGTAGAAAGAGGAGCATAAGGTGCTAATTCCAGTGAAAGCAGTATTCCTTTTTTCATCTTTGACCTTTCTCAAGCATGGATTAAGATGTTAGGAGTTTTGACTGTGCATTTTATTGGGATTCAATTAAAAATTAATATAATCAATTTTAGGATTTTCAGTGCAGTCCTACCACTGAAATCTGATTTCATTCGTGGAATGACAGTTGCATGCATATCGGGTTTCAATAATTATTTTTTTTTTTTAAATAAATAACTCATCTTCAAATCAAGACTGGAACAACTTAATTTTCTTGTTCTTTCAAATCACTAGGGTACAGAGCAAAGCCAGCAGCTTTCCAGTGAGTGTAGCTGCTAGGAATTCTCATTGCACTTTTCAACAGAGAAGACTTGAAACTCCTAATGGAATGTTTTAATCTATTACGATTTATAAAGTAATGCATAAGTACTAGTGATTATTCGCATTTCTAGGGAAGAGTTTGAGCTCCAATTGATAAAGTTCTTACTGCCTTCAAACTCAGATAAGAGCACTTTTCCTGTGTTCTGGAATATGAATGCTTATTTCTGTGTCGATTTTCCTCTATTTGGAGGCATACATTTTGTTGTGTTGCCAATGTTGAAGGAAAATATAATTTTAACTTTCATTTTGCAGAAAAGGCTTTGAGTTGTTGCAAGATGCACATATATAGGCTGTGTGAGAATATACTCCAACGTACATGCTGTTATAGACAACTTAGTTGTGAAACATTATGGTCAAGATAAGCCACAATTGCCACCTCAGAGTCATAAGGGGAGCTGTGTTGTAGACATGTTTAGGTAGCTAGTCACACGAAAAATATGCTATGTAGTTAGGTCTTATGAGAGTACTCTAAGTATTTACTATTCTTCCTCTGAAAAGTCACCATTCACATGGATGTTATCGGATGTTATAGGAAACTCAAAAGCCAACAGAGCCTCAAAGTAAAAAAAAACAGATGACTTAAAATATATTACACTTCTATAAAGGCAAACTCTGTCATCATTTTGAATAGTTTGAATCTCCATTACGGTATAGTGCAATAGCTAGTGCAACATGTTTTTTGTCCTCATAATCAGTTAGCTCCTCTGAGTGCTGCCACAAATATAAAGAAGGAACAGAAAATCTACATGACTGTATTTTTTCCTTGGCTAATGTCACCATTATAAATTTATAATTGTTTTTAACAATAAGCAACAGGGTGCTATTACAGGAAAAGATGAATTTGTGTGCGTGTCTGCTATAGGAACACTTTTTTTAGAACGGGCACACAGACCTTCGTAAATTATTTTTCAATAACTTTACATGTTGAACTTCTCAAGGAAAACTAACAAAATATTTCACAATTTTCTTTCCTTTCTAAGCTTCATGACTGTGTCCTGCAATGCTTTTATTCAGATCATTAGTATGTTTTTGTTTTTTTCTATGCTACTATATTTTGTGGGGGAAAAAAGTCATTCAAATTGGTTCAGTTTTGCCCCTCTTATTAATTTAGAAGCAAATCATGATTTCTTCGTTGGTAACATTAATTTTAAGGAAAGTATTAAGTCCTGATTTTTGTGAAGTTTTGCTTTTGTTTTTCCTTTTTTCCAAAGTAGCTGCCCCAATTTTTACATTTTAATTCCTTACAAGTTGTTGGCTTCCACTTTACAAAATACATATTTCTTTTATGGTGCTGAACAGCTAGGTGGAATTCCCTGTAGTGCCTGAGAGATTAAAAAAGTAAAACATTTTCTGCTGTAGTGTTTAATTCATCTTAGCTTTACCATTTTTCTGTCTTCCTTTATGCAAGTTCCTTTCCACTCCCTTTTAGTTTTTAATAGAATTTCCTTCAAAGAACAAACAGAGTATTGCCAGTGATACCTAATTTATTCATCTGCACTTGCCTTAAATACGTTCCAAATGGAACTGCTCTAGAATAACTGCGCTCATAACAATTAGGAGCTCTTTCAGTGTGAACATTAACCAGTTTTATCTACTTACTATGCTGCATATGTAATAAGAAAACTGAAGACAATCTTCATCTCTGACTCATATTTACACATGCTCTTTATTAGTATTTATAATGCAAGATGGCTTTAACAGGTCATGTTATCAAATAACTCAAACATTAAATTTGATGGATAAGTTCTTATTTGTAAATAATTCCTACAGTATTCAGAAAAAAATGTGGGCAAGGTTTACAGCAACTTGTTTGTTTATAATTGGATTTGCATCTACCTTAAGAATGATTTTGCAATGAAACATAAATGAGTAATCACTGTTTCATGCTGAGGAAATGACCAACAATGGAACTCATGACAAGAAATTCCTGACAGCGATTAATGTTAAAGGTATGGTAAAGAATGAAAAATTTAAATCTAAGCACATAAACCTATAATGTAAATATGAATACATAAATTTTTTATATAGGTTCAATTGTGTAGTGTGTACTTACTTGTAATTAATTCCTCAAATACAGAACCACACATCTTTACATACCCTTGCATCTCAGGTACATTGCAAATAAAAGACAGGCTAGGGATAACCTGGGCCCTCGTCAGAAACCATCGGGAGAACTGGCTACCATGGATATGGAGAAGGCTGAGGTTCTTAAGTTCTTTGCCTCAGTCTTCACTGGAAAATGTTCTGACCTTACCACCCAAGTCTTGGAAGGCAGATGCAGGGACAGTGAGAATGAAGACCTTGAACCCAGTGTAGGAGAGGATCTGGTTCAAGACCATCTTAGGAACCTGAACATAGACAAGTCCATGGGACCTGATGAAATCCATCCGTGGGTCCTGAAAGAGCTGGCCGATGAAGTTGCTAAGCCACTGTCCATCATCTTTGAAAAATCTTGGCAGTCAGGAGAAGTTCCAGATGACTGGAAAAAGAGAAATATAACCCCATTTTCAAGAAAGGGAAAATGGATGAGATGCGGAACTACAGACCAGTCAGCCTCACCTCTGTGCCTGGCAAAAACTTGCAGCGGCTTGTCCTGGAAGGCATGCTGAGGCACATGAAAAACTACAAGGCGCTTGGTGACAGCCAACATGGCTTCAGTAAGGGGGAAATCCTGCCTGACCAATCTGGTGGCCTTCTATTATGGGGCTACGGAACTGATGGAGAGTTTGAGAGCAGCTGATGTCATTTGCCTGAACTTGTGCAAAGCGTTTGACACTGTCTCACATGACATCCTTGTCTGTAAGTGGGAGAGGCATCAAATTGATAGGTGGGCCACTCAGTGGATAAAGAACTGGTTGGATGGCCACACGCAAAGAGTTGTGCTCAATGGCTCAATGTCCAGCTGGAGACTGGTAACGAGTGCTGTCCCTCAGGGATCGGTGTTGGGACCGGTCTTGTTCCACATCTTTGTCAGTGACACGGATATTGGGATTGAGGGCATCCTCAGCAAGTTTGCTGATGACACCAAGCTCTGTGGTTTGGTTGATACATTGGAGGGAAGGAATGTCATCCAGAGGGACCTTGACATGCTTGTGTGTTGGGTTGATGTCAAACTCATGAAGTTTAACCCTGCCAAGTGCAAGGTCCTCCACCTGGGTCAGAGCAATCCCAGGCACAGTTACAGGTTGGGCGGAGATGTGATTCAGAGCAACCCAGCGGAGAAGGACTTGGGGGTGTTGGTTGATGAGAGAATGAACATGAGCTGGCAGGGTGCTCTTGCAGCCTAGAAAGCCAACCATATCCTGGGCTGCATCAAAAGGAGCATGACCAGCAGAATGAGGGAGGTGATCCTGCCCCTCTACTCTGCTCTTGTGAGACCTCACTTGGAATATTGTGTGCAGTTCTGGAGTCTTCAACATAAAAAGACATGGAACTGTTGTAACAGGAAGTTGTGAATGCTCCATCGCTGGCGGTATTCAGGGCCGGGTTGGACATAGCCTTGGGTGTCATGTTTTAGTGGGAGGTGTTCCTGCCCCTGGCAGGGGGGGTTGGAACTAGATGATCTTGAGCTCCTTCCCAACCCTAACTATTCTATGATTCTATGATTCGATGATTCTATGATTCTATAATAAAAAAAAAGTGTTTTTTTAAAGCTAAGCCATAAGTTTTTCCCAAATGTGACTGTGTTTAGATATCATGTCTCATTTTTTAATTATCATTAAATATATCTAGATATATATAAATTTCGCAGGTAAAATAGAGTGTGTATTACAGGTTACTTAGAGATCTGTAATACAGAAACTTGTCTTTGCACACATGTAAATCTATCTTAGTAATTCGACTTTGTGAGCTCAAAGTTGAACTTCCTTCTTCTGGTTATTTTACTCTGGGAGAAATTTTACTTTTGGCACCATATTTAGCTACACTAAGAGGACCATTTTTTAGAAAACTAGCTTATGCATTACATAATAGTAACAAAATGTGTTTTGTCCTGGGTGTGAGAGAAAAGAAGAAAGTTACCTGACATTTTTTATGTGTGAAAGGTGCACAAATTCTAAGAAGGCACATTATGTGAGCAGAAAGATAGGAAGATGACTAATTAAAATATTAATTCAATGCTTCAAATTCAAGTTACAGGCAGTCATTGCAGAAAATAGCCCTTTTTGTACCATTTCTCCCTGTGGAAGGAATTTGCACATGACCTAAAGATCATTGTTTTCAGTTCCAGATGCAAGATAGACTTTCACCTGACTTTTCTAATACAAGAAAAGCAAACAAACAAACAAGCCTACCCCCCAAAAATGACATGTATATGCAATTTACTCTTGAAAGAGAAAGAATACATGAATGACTACATTAAGCACATTGGTTAATGTAAGTCTAGAAGATCTTTTGATATTACATTATTAAAGAAAGTACAAGAATTCACATAGAAAGTAATTACTTTTTCATTAAAACATACATTAAAACATACTCCTTTCTTCCATGATTTTATCCATAATATTTTTGACTAACTTTAAGGACTATAAGGATCTTTACAAGACTTTACTTGAATTAAAAGTATACTTTACCTACTGTCTGTAGTACACTGCACAAGGCTGAATTCAGTCATTTGAGCTTTCTCAAAGATCCAGAGCCTTTACAGAGGTACGTTTTGCAAAACCTTGGATTTCTCAGCAGTGAGAAATTTCTTTATTCACTAGAGAGAGTGGAGAACGTGGTGTTGAATCCATCTAATTGCCCTGTGCATCCTGATAGCACTTTACAATACAGAATTATGCTTTTTGTAAAATATATTAGCCTGATGTTTTTCACACTGTTTTCCCAGTTCATATTTTACCTGTCATTTAATTGAAATGACTGAACACTTGTGTTCCTTACATAGGATTAGTATTCCATAAGAGAAAATATATCAGTGCATCCCATTCTAAATTTCTCACTTCTTGTTGTTGCCTTAGTCAATGTCACAAGGATGCAATAAATTTCAAGAGTGCTTAGTGAATTCTTCACTTTCAAGTTTGGAAAAAGACTGGTTTAAATTTTGCATTTTAGGACTAATAGACCAAACAGATCTATCAGACTTCTGCATGAAAAATTCCCATTACAAGGAACACCTGCTTTAAAGAAGTTGTAATCTTTGCTATTGAACTTGAAATTGGAAGTATTCAATAATGAAAGCTATTTTCATGAAGGATTTGAAAAATTACTCTAAAGTTCTTACTACTTGATCATTAATATCACTTTGATTTTTTATTGTAAGTCTTCCTAAATAGTATGGCAGCTATACCTGTGAAATATAAAATCCAGCTATTATGAAGTCATTAATTTCAATCCCCCCTAGAAAGGAGTGATTAAAGTTAAATCACTGATCCAAGCTTCTGGTTTGTTAAAATTAGATCTCCAATAAATACCTCTCTTGAGGTTTAACCTTAAATAAATTTAATTCAGACTGATTATATTCTGAAATACGCGAACTGGGGAAAGGCATGATGTACAAAATAAAAGTACTGGCATGCAGATGGCATACATAACTCTCTATCTCTGGTTTTCTATTATCCACAAGTACTAGAACATCACCATGGAAAAAAAAAACAAAACAAAAAATGAAGCAAACAAACAAAATAAACAAATAAAAATAAACAAAACCGACAAACCCCTAACAAACAAAAGCAAAACTAAACAAGTAAAAAAAAAAAACAAAATAAAATAAAAAAAAAAGAGCAAGGGGAGCAGATAGGACTTCTGTCATTCCTGTACAGATGAGACACGTGCATTTTCTCTCATGAAATCTAAACATCTGTTTTGTTTTTTTCTGGCTGGAAAAGAGGCAACATGGGAAAGGTTTAATTAATTAAGTGGGGAAGCTTGCAGAGGAGTAAAGCCAGCCCTCCTTTGTGCTGTCCAAATGCAATGAACATGGATAAAGGCTCCTATTCCTAACACTATGAGATAAGACCTTCTGTTTCTTAATAGGTTTTAGTACAGAATCCACATTATAAGCTACATAGGATTATAAATTCTTAAAGGCCCCAGAGGTTGTGCAGGGATAGCAATGTTTACCTCTGCAAGCCAGGTTTTCTGCTCTGCAGCTGTAACTGCAGGATGTGGTGCATCATCTTTTCTCTCTACAGTACCAGACCCTCACCAGGCCCAGCAGCTTCATAGACCATGGAAAAAGGTTGAGTCAATGTGAGGAAAAAGCCCGGGCTTCTCTATCTTGAATTCAATTTTCTCTCATAAAAGTTTTTGCTCATCGCTCCAGAACATTTACTCCTTGTCATTAATCCTCAGCTTCAGCATGCTGGTTCTGGGCGCATGGTTTAATCCACTACTCTACAGTCAGGAATCACTACACAGTAACCCTGTATTTATTTATTTATTTATTTATTGACTCTGGGAATACTTTTTTAGCTTTGATACTAACTGGCATTTCCCATGCTAACAGGTAAATAGTTACACAGTCTGAATTTTAGCAGTGAGATGAGTGGCTACCTGGTGTAACTGGTCTTACAAACACTAGCTGTAATGCATAATGTTTATATTATGTTCTATTTTCGAACTGAATGTGATTCTAATTCTTCTTCTGCAATATTGATATATTTGAGGTCCCATGCAGAATAAATAAATAAATAAACATTTTTTTATCTTTCAAATAATTCCAAGTTATTTGCTTTCTGCCTTGTTTACAACTCTGTGTCCAGAAAACCTACACTGAAAAAAAGCTATCAGAGATGTACACAAATTACCCTCCAGCCATTTTTGCACATAAGTAGAATTTCTCCACATGTGACTGAGTTTAATGTGTTCCAGGATCCACATATACACATTTTGATTTCAATATAAAACATTTATTCTGCTGGCAGGTAAAAAGAAAAAAAAAATATCCAAAATTGTTCTACTCTTTAATTTTTTCTTCCTTTATATATTTGCATAATTTTAACTCTGACTGGAACAAATGACTGGTGATTAATTGGCAGTGACCCAATACATCACTTACTTTGGCAATATTAGGAGTAATACACAGAAATTACTTTCCCACAGACGACATATCCTTAACTAATTTTGACGACGCATTAAGCTTAGACAGGTTTTTCTTCAATGTCAGTTATGGGGTTTGCCCCTGTTTCTTCAAAGAACTGAGACAAATTTTGGTTTTAGTTAGAGAACTCAATTATTGCTTCACTGAAAGAGGAAAAGGTACAATAACTCAATAGAAAGATGAATTACAGTTACAGTATTCAAAGACAGAAAGGCAATCTGAGATGAAAGAATTGGAGCTGTCCAACTGAGTTGCTTCAGGCATGTATACTGTGAGGGTTTATAACTAATGCAACTTCTTCATTAAATAAATTCATAACATTGCACTGACCAAAAAGAAAGGTCTAGGATTTGAAGCATGTCTTTTGCTTTAGTACAGTTATCTCTAAAAAGCTTTTTAGTAGTGGCTTCTGTTTTTTTTCTGACATTCGTACTACAAACTGTACATTCCAATGCTGTCCCACTGAATATGGTCTGGTATTGCCCAAAGATAATTTGGAAGTATTTTTCCTATACTGTGTGTGGCAGTATTATCATTACAACTACCATCAGTGAAAACAAAATGTGCTGGTGTAAAAAAAGAACATCTCTTTTATTAACTGCAGTAACTGTAATTTGCATAATATATTGCACTTTCATATGTTACACGGAATTCACTGTGTTGAGGTTATCAGACAACTATGTTTCAATTATTACTTTACAAGTGCATTTAAGGGTTCAGACAGAGTTCTGAGTAGAGGAACTGAACACAAGGAAATACAGTTTCTGCATCAAAGAACTTGCAGAACTTGCAGGAAAGAGAGAGACAAAGGGAACGGAGACATAATAATGGAATAAAAAGTGAGCAAATGCTCATAAGCAGGGAAGATTCAAGAATAACACGAAGCTCCCAATACCAGGCTCTGCTAATTTTGCTCCTGGAAAAAAATTAACTGCAAATTGCAATCTGTAAAATCACATCCATCCTGCTAATATACAGAAGCATATATATTTAAGAAACAGAATACTAATTATACATTTATATTTTCAGTATTGATGGCTTTTTATTACGGATCTTTATACTTCAAGTAGATTTCTTCTTTTTAATCTATCCCAATCCTTGACTTTCTGAAGGACAGATTTGGTGACAGGAACAAGAAATGTCTTAGCCTCCTAATGATCTATTTTCTGTACCTTCAAAAAAAAATCCACTTAACCTCAGAAATGTCAAGGTTCCTCTAAAGATTGTTTGATGATAGTACAACATACAATAAACTATAAAAATGCACTACAATCAAGCTCCCCTTTGAAAAGACCCCTGAAGCAGAGTCCTTTCAGTTATCATAAAAATAAAAATCTATCTTTCTCACCTGACATTCCACTGCAAGCATGTACAATGAAAATATGACTTTCTATTTTTAGAAAACTCTGGCATTTTGAATTATGTTTCACAGGATTAAAAAAGAAAAAAAACAAAAAACAAAAAAACAACAAATGAAAACAAACCCTAGACAGCACTTCAAGCTTTCATATTGTGTCAAATGCTTCAAGAAAAGGACATATTTCAAAAGTAAACTGTGCCAAATCATCAAATCATTTTCGGGGACCTAAGCCATGATTTGTGGATTTTTATCTTTTTTTTTTCCTCTGGAAAATAAACATCTAGAGCATACTACCCACTGTTTGGATCTTTAAGGATATACCCATTACATACAAGTTCATGTCAAGCACTAAGACCTTATTTCTTTTCTCTTGGTGTAACTATGTCATATACATAACAGTAATTTATTATGCTGCATTTAGAACACTTAAAATACTCTTTTAAATCTGAAAATATCCTCATGGAATTATAGACACTAACTGTGACAGCAAAGGTCAGGTTTATCTTTGCCAGTTTAAAAAACTTATAGGTTTATTTTACTAGGAATTTGTCACACTAACACAGAGAAAATAGCAAATTCAATATTCCTGAAATAACTTTCTCATTTTCAGATCATGCTGACAATCCTGCCACTACATTTCCAGATATAACTCTCAGTAATGTAGTTGTTAAGTATCCCCTGTAATACAACCTTCCAAAGTAAAAAAAAAAAATCTGAAATTGAAAGTTTCTAAAAATTGAGTCTGTTTCACTTCACAATAGCTAACCCAGCCCAGAGGCCTGCTAATTTCTTTCTTCTTCTTTCATGGAGATACTTATTCAAATCATCTATGCAGGATTTGAAACCAAAGTTACTGCATCACTTACTTTCCAGAGATTTCAAGGACAATTGAACAGATCTTTTCTGGAGTAGAAAACTTCACCTGGCATATGAGAACCCACTTCAGGCTGTAATAACCCTGTACCTCCATGGATCTTGGTGGTCGTGTTTGTGTAGTGCAAGTACTCTT
Organism: Forpus xanthops; assembly: GCA_032466535.1. Taxonomy (NCBI): domain Eukaryota; kingdom Metazoa; phylum Chordata; class Aves; order Psittaciformes; family Psittacidae; genus Forpus; species Forpus xanthops. The sequence goes on from JASSUY010036144.1 coordinate 29,613, forward strand.
ATGCCAGTGAGACATACTGAAGAGACAAGTATCTAGCCCACTGCCTAGTAAGAGGGCAGGTGAGAACTGCGAGGCAAGCTTACGTGAGCTCCAAGGACCTCACAGTCCTGGGCACTAATCTTGGGAGTGGTACCTAGAAAATAATTTCAGAGAGAAATAATATAGTTAGTGATGTCAATAATATTAATTCTTCATAAACAACATTGGAAGAATGCTCAGTTCTAAAACTAGTATTTAAGAATTCATACCTTTTCAGTGAGTTGTAGTTTTAAATTTCTTATCTGGGCACATATAACTGTAACTGCAGAAAAAAAAAAAAAACATATTAAGCAAATTTCTGCACAATAGATGTTGTAAAGCGGTCTTTCAAAGCGCAAGTATGAATATTTGTTTTAGTTTAATGTATCCTATTTATTCAGAAAATAAAATGTCTTTATCTTTCTGGTTATAGATGCAAATTTTTGGGGTTTGGAGATTTAATTTTTATTTTTTATATATTTTAAACTAATCAAGAGAGAAATGGGAAATTTTAGACCTACTTCATGTTCCCAGTGGATTTCCGCACAGGTATTTAGCACTGATATTTCTATAACTCTGATATGTCAAGAGAATTTTGTGCTAAATTGGCCTCAAAATTTCTCATTTTTTTCACCTGTGGAGCAGTAGATAAAAATGACCCATGGGGAAAGGCATTTGGGAAACAATCTGCTGAAAACACTCACTTTTTCCAGGATGTTATCTGGCTTCTCAGCTAGCAAAACTATCAGGATAAAGGAAAATATGTATAAAGGAAATATATAAAGGAAATTATATATACGAATTTCATATGCACACATACATAGATAAACACACAGAAACAGAAATTATTTCCAGAGTGGAAGCAATCAACCAAAATATCCTTGATTTTAATGACTGCTGCTTCAGATCAGAAGTATTCATTACCAATCTGCCTGTGACTTTAGACAAGACTGCCGTAACAGCACACAGGTATTGTAGCTCTGTTTTGGAAAAACAAATACCTGTTATACTTTTCAGTATAAATAGTGTAACTATAAGAGTACTGCTGGGACCTTCACAAATTGCAAGGAATATATGACAACTCACTTGTATGCTTATTTTGTAGAGATAATAGGAAGTGGATTAATCATTCTAAAACACAGACTTCAGGACAAACTTGCAAACTTCATCACACTTGACTTCTTCACTTATTTTATTCATGGTCATCTCTCTCCTTATTTCCTACCACACTGGAGAAACTTCTCCATGTAATGCAGAAGCTCAGGACAGTTTCTTCTTGCTGATATCTCAGTTTGGGACCTCCTAGCTGTAGTCAAGGAAAGAGGCCAAGCCAATTTTACAAAAAGAGGTAATAAGCATGTCTCATTCAGTAGTCCTTCACCTTAAGCTAAATCATAGCTCTAAGCCTAACATGAACTGATGTGAAGGAGCTTCCGAAGTCAAAGCTAAATCCTCATAGAGGTACAGTCAATGCTCACTTTATTCACAACACTGCTGAGATTATATAGGGTTTTAAAAGGTTCATGCGCAGTTAACAATTCACTCATTGGTTAAACAACACTGTCCACACTCCTACAGCTACAACTTGATTGGCTCAAAACAATAGCTCATGCCTCATCACGTTTCTAGCCCATCCCCTCTTGCGGTTAGCTGCATCCTGCTCTGAGTCTGGCTGGCTTGTTTACCCCAGTCCTGCACCCTCTCTTGCTTGCTTCAAGGACACACAATAGGCTCATAGACCAGGTTGTGCATGTAAGCCTGCATCAATACACAATGCCCATTAGCCTCTAAGAATTCCTCTACAATGAACTTCACATTTATACCCTTGAGAAATTGATAGGGAAACTTTCAATGTTACAATTCTGTCTGTGAGCCAAATCCTATATATGTAGGCACTACCTAACCAAGAGTCAGATTCTGAAACATTTAAAGAAACAAGATTTTCTCACACCTTGTTGGGTTGTTACATAAAAAATAAGAATTTGTATGTGTAACAACTAATAACATTTTATTATTACTATCCTTATTATTGGCATCACAGCCCAAACTTCTGAAGCTATCATCTGTTTGCTACAGAAACTAATCCAGTTTAAGACTAGTGCAAACACGTAGATGTTTCTGAAACGCTACTCATCAATTTCTTCTGGAAATAGAAATCAAAAAATTAAGACAATTCAATGTCAAAGGGATTAATAAATATTTACCAAGTAGTACTGAAGTATTGTGTTATTTCATTTCTATCTCCAAAAAATAATTTTGTTCAGCAATTCCAATGACTAAGTAGGTCTATTTTACACATTTCTACACTGAATTATAGAATTTTATTTGACAGAGCCTCCAAAGCTTCATATTGAATAATAATTATTTTATTCTTATTGCAGTTAAATAATATTCATTCTCTTTATCTGTTTAACCATCAATAGAAATATTATCAGACCATAAGTCAGGGCTTAGGAAAATCAGCCAGAAAATATCTGTATTATTTAATAAAACCAACCAACAAAAAAAAAACAAAACAAAACAAAACAAAACAAAACAAGAAAAAAACAACCAAACAAAACAAACCACAACAAAAGGCTGTGGGGCTGCAGATATTCACAGCATTGTAGAATGGGTGAGGTTGCTTGGTGTCATATACCTTTAAAAGTGAAACAAAAGAGATTTGCATCAATAATAATAATAAAGATATGTATGACTAGAGTCACTCAAGCTCCACCTTGAAGGTAAAAAATAGTATAAAATGACACAGGAGAGGGGGGAATATTAGGGAAGATACCATCATGGATGAGTCGAGAATGGCAACATCAACAGACTCCTGGGCTGGACCTTTCTTCCCCTCCATAAGGACGCCTGTATGTAAGACTTGCACTGTATCCAGTGCTTCCCTGAGAAAAACTTAGAATCTCTATAGAGTTACTTCTTACTGTTATCTTTATATTTTAGAGCCAGGCTGTGTTAACTTTATTGAGGGCTTGTATCCACGTAACTATTATTTGCATGTGCTTTTGCAGCCAGTATTTATCACCGGCAATCCATAAGAACCTGTACCTGTTGCATCAGTAAACTACACTGTTTTGGTAGCCAATCGCAATAAACTGCACTGTTTCTGTAGCTAATCGTAATTTTGTCACTAAACACAACCCTATCTCTCAGTGTGGCCATGAGGGTTCATGAGCACGATTGAGCTGGCAGTGTGGTGCACTATCAGTGAATCTGGATCAGTGAGGTCTGAAATAGTGAACACGATGAGACTGATAGTTGCAGCTGGTTGCATTGGGCAGTGTGGTGCACTATCAGAGAATCTGAATCAGTAAGGCTCAAAATCATGAACGCTGACAGACTGGTAGTTGCATATTTGAGCCGTTCCCAGCCCCTCTAATAAAGGAAGGGGTTTATTTTCCCCCTTTAACCCAACAGGGGGATGCAGGACTTATTCCTACTGTGCCTTCTTCAGCTGTACCTCCAGCTCTTGAATCACGGCTCTGCGTTGCCTCATGCTTGAGCCTCATGCTGTTGATGTCACCAGAAAAGTAAGAGCAGCCAGAGCCCTGGTCTGCAGTCATGGCCCTTGTCCCCTGTGTGGAGGGTACATCACTCACAGAAGATGCTATCAGACTCCCTGGGATTGCAACGAGCTCCCCAGGCATGTACCAGAGGCTACTCATAGCACAGGAAAGAATGGGCAGCCATGTACACCAATGGCTGCTAGATATGATTACCAAAAAGTCTGCTCAGATCCCATGTGTCATAAGTTGCCTTCTTCTACGTCCCCCTTTTGCACATAATACATCCACTCCGTGAGTCCTACACTTAATTCAGTTGTCAATCAGATGAGATAGAGTGCAATTAAACTATTTTTTTCCTTCTTCCAATAGCAGTATGCATACTAACATGAAAAAAAAAAAAAATGAAACTAATAGCATATTCTTCCCTTCCTTTTCCCTACCAAAACACCAAAGAAGTGCAAGAGGGTAGGAATTAATTTCCACAACAGAGAAAATTTTTGAGACACAGTTTGTATACAGTAGTTATGTCACAGACACCTAAGGGCTTGCAGCATTTTATTACCTTGCCTCTCTTTTGAGTTAGCAAATGTAAGGAAATGGAAAATATGTGATACACACTCATTAAAGACATTGCCCAAAATCTACATGAATTAACAGAAACTTTGCAATAACCTCTAACAGGAACAGGATTTCAATAAACATCTGTACTCGATAATGCAAAAGTTAAGAACAATATCACACAAGTACAGCTACAGGATTTAAGAGAACCTTGATTGCAGCTAATTCAGCAAAGTTGTGACAGAATATGGACTGCTTGAGAGTGAGTCTGGGTTTTTGCTCCTTGTGGAACTGGTATGCTATAAATTACCTTGCCTGGCTAGGCAATATATATACCTTGCCTAGTATGTATACCTCACCAAGTATACATAACTTGGCAATATAATTACCTTGTGTGGCTATTATCTAGTTTTTCTTTCAGTTCATCAACTTGGCAGAAATTTTCAGGAACTAATGGACCTGCCAGGACAAACAAGCAACACAGGCAGAACTCCAGCCTCCATCTGCCACAGGTCAGAGGATCTTAATTTCAGTGTTTCTCTGCCAGATACCATTGAAGATTTGCCGCTCTGAGAAACTTGGCTCCTTGCTTTGAAATTGGGAATGACTTTCCCTATGCTTTTATTCAATACATACTACTGATGGTGGAGATGATTATTACAGAGGTGATTCCTACAGTAAATTCAAGCCAGTTTAAGCACTGTCCAAAAAAATATTGGCAACTGCTGCAAGGTAACTAACAGGTAGACCTTAAAAGAAGCAAAGCAGTGAAGAGGAAAACAGTTTTAAACAAACAGAAGTTAGCTAGGACCTTACCTATTTTTTTTTTTCTTTTCAGTATGAGTTATTTATCTTTCTGCCACTTGTTTTTGGTTTGTTTTTTGGGTTGTTTGTTTGTTTTTGTTTGTTTGTTTTTTTAAATTTTGACCTTAATCTGCATAACGTATAGTAGTCAGGAAAAAGCTGGTTGCCAAACTCTTTAAAAAGTCAGTGGTCAGTGCAAAGTAATCTGAAGCACCAGGTTTCTTCTTTCTCAGTGTCTCACCACCCTCTTTCTCCCACTGGAGAGAATAGGATTTATATATTCCTTCTGGTTCTAACTTACAGTTCTTTTTACATTAAAAGTCATCTGTACCACTATCGCTGTTTATCCTGACATGGTGCCCAAATAAACTGCAATGAATGAAAATTGCCAACCACTTGTGGCACTTCTCTCTGCCCCTGTAACCAAGAAGTACCACCCCCGGATGCCAGCAATGCCACCTTCACATCTGTGCTTTCCCTAAAAGAAGCAAGGTAGTCAAGAGGAAAACAGTTTTCCTATTGCAGCATTGGTACTCTGCCCCTTGTCCATACCACACCACCCAGTCTCCTGGCTTGTCTTTGTTGCATATATTCTGAATCAGATATCAAATCTAAATAGCTTTTTGCCTCTTCAATTATTTGGCTATATTCGATAGGGCTTTTCCTTCTTTTTCTGTGTTTACAGAGCTTGCTGGAGGATGCAACAGTTAGAAGCAGTCATCTAGAAAAGAGGGAAAGAGAATAATTAAAACTTCGCAGGTGGGGAATCTAAACTGTAAGTAAAAAAAAACCCACATCAAATAAGGACTGTATCACTTGATGATTGTCCAGAGAAAACAGTCACATTCAGAGTACAAAAGTCCTGAGCACCAGGACTTCAGAAATGTTTTGATTTGAATCTACAGCATTTCTGAAAGAGCACCAAAAACTCCCTACACCCAGAAAGGTAACAGTGTACAGAATATATTCAGATTTATTTACAAGCTAAGAAACAAAGTAACAAAACTGCTGTTCAGCTTTACACTGACTGGAAAATGAGAACTGATTATATTTACAACTGCTTTTTAAACTCCAGGGAACATTTTCCAGTGCCCTGTGTTCATTAGTAGTGGTCATTTTATTTCTTAGTAGCTGGTGCAGTGCTATATTTTTGACTTTCAGCCTGGGAACAGCACTGATAACACTGATGATTTCAGCTGCTGCTCAGGTAGTCAGCCTATGAGGGACACATTCCCACACACCCTAGTGACAAGCACAGCAGCTACATCAACCCCTAGCACAGCAACTGCACCAACCCCAGCATCAAGTACAGCAGCTACCCAAACTCCAACTGCAGCAGACAGCGCAGCTACTCCAGCTCCAAGCACAGCAGCTACACCAGTCCCAGTGACAAGTGCATCAGCATCATTTCAGAGTTCTGAAGGTTTTGAATGGCCTTTGGAACCCCCTGAGACCTGCCTGCTGACTGTGATGGGGATCACCATATTGGCACACATACAGAGTGTGCTTAACTTATGGCCATTTTGTCTGATCTTGTGAGTTAAGCTGGGTTGTGTTTGAGTCAGACAGCAATATAGGAGGACCAAAATATTTTCCCCAGTGCTGGAAAGTCATGAGTGGTAGGGTGTGTGGGACAGTATGGGCAAGTCTCTAGTCCAGTGGGGCCCTCCAGTGCTTTGGAAGCGTTAAAGAAGGAAGGTAGTTGTATGGAGTCCCCAACGACAAGCTGTAGAAACTGCTGGAGGGGAGAGTGAATTATTTTGAGCCTGGTGGGCCCAAGACTCTTCAGGCTGTCAGGGCAGAGATGCAAAATACAGATGGACTGGTGATCAAGGGGTGGACTTAGCAATAGACACTGTTGCCCAGGTTATTCACGAGTACGAACACTGCACACAGCTTCTGTTGCTCTGAAAGACTGTTACAAGAGATGGCACCTAACATCATGGACAGGATGGAATCAACAGCTTTATACTGTCCTGGATTCAGCAGTAGCAGCCACTTTTCTCCTTCACAGTAGAAGGTAATAGCAGATGCAGTGCTGTGTTTTTGACTTTCAGCCTGGGAACAGTGCTAATAAACATCAATGTTTTCAGTTGCTGCTCAGTAGTGGTTAGTCTGACCAAGGACTTTCTGAGTCTCATGCTCTGCCAGGGAGGAGGGAACACCAGGAGGAAGCAAAGACGGAACACCTGACCAAAACAAACCAAAGAGGTGTTCCATACCACAGCGTGTCATGCCCACTATATAAACTGGGGCAATTACCTGGAAAGGTTAGATCACTGATCATTTGGGCTGGATATCAGTCGGTGGGTGGTGAATGGTTGTATTTTCTTCCCTTCTTACTTCCCTTATTATTATTACTGGTGGTAGTGGTAGTGGTTTGTGTTAAACTGTAGTTACTAGACTGTTCTTATCTCAACTGGTGGGAGTTAATTCTTTCAATTCTCCTCCCCATCCCTCTGGGGGCAGGGGAGGAAGAGGGAGGAGTGAGAGAGTGGCTACTTGGTTCTGAGTTATGGCTGGGCT
>JASSUY010036145.1:0-49704 GCA_032466535.1 Forpus xanthops
GCCCGGAGCGGGGCCGGGGTGAGGCCGCTGCGGCTGCTGCCGCCCTCGGCCCCGTCCGCCTCGCTTATTTTGAGCTGCACCCCAGCCGTGATGCGGTGCGTTAAGAATTTGTTTTCATCGTTATTTATTAAACCGTCGTCGCGGGCTCGGGCAGCCGCCCCCGGCTGTAGTGCGGGAGATGGGGCTTGTGCTCTCAGTTTCCTTGTGGTTGAGCCAGGAGGGGAGACCCTGCCTTGTGTTTCATTTCTTGTGCAGATTCGGCTTCCAGGCTTGCACTGAGCAAACTGTCAGTGATCAAAATCAACCCCTTTATCCCCACCATGGGAACTTGTCCCGGCTGCATACGGGGAGCACCCCTGGTTTGTGTGGCACGGAGGGGGGGGTCCAGGGCTCCTGGCTTTGCCTGTGCCTCCGTAGAGGTACCCCCGGTGGTTTGGGGGCTCTGCAGTCCCTGCTCACCCCAGAGAATGGCGTTGGTTCTCAGAGCCTTGCTATGGTTGGAACTCCAGATTGGAGCGGTGGGTCTGTGGCTGCTGTCTGCCGTGGATGTCCACAGATGTGGCTCCGTGTATGCTGGTTTAGGCTGATGGGATAAGAAAAGGCGGTTTTCTTTGATATAAAGTGTTGCTTTCTGTTGAAAATGAGATGGTGGTGCCAGCCTGCTCTTGGGAAAGAGGGAGGAGTTTTACTCCCTCAGCTTCTGCACATTGTGGTTACTGAAACTCAGGTGTATTTCTGACCATCATTGGCTCCTCTTTTGATGCGTTTTGCTTGCTTTTGCAGTTCCTTCATGTTGCATGTTACAAGCACAGCCCACGTCCTTGCTGGTTACCCTGTGCTGGACTTGCAGGGTTGTCACTGCCAAAGCTGGCATTGGCACAATGTTAAACAAACAAATGTCCACGCTCAGGTGGATGCCACGGGATAAAATCATCCTTCGGGTTGGCGAAAACAACGTTTGGAATCTGGCATGGGCTGAGTTCTTGTGAATGTAATTAATTCTGCTGCTGGTTAAAACAGAACAGCCTGAAAACAAGGGCAGGTGTTACTTCCTTTAATTACATGTCCTTCGTGTGGCTCAGCCAAGGTGTTGCGTTAGGGAGGGTAAGAGGCGGCACCAGCTTCATGTCCTCAGTGCTCTGAGTGGTGGCTCCCAGTACCTGCAAGCCCAGAGGCTTCAGCCCACCATAGCCCTGCGGGAGCTGCTGGCGGCTAGAGACCTGCAGGAGAAAGCCCAGGTTAGCAGAACATGGGGAGGGATGTGCTGAGGCTTCACCTATGCATCCTGTCCTACAGGAAAGGAAAACATTCTGTCATCCTCGGGGAGCGTGCGTATGCTCTTGTGGTGGTGTTCTTGGTTATTCCCAGAGCATCGCTTCCGTGTTTCCTTGTTAAATTGGAGCGGGATGAGGCACTGGGGAGGAATGGGTGAGAATCCCAGCAGGGCTCAGGAGGTTGGCAGAGGTCAGCACTGGGCAGGGAGAGTCACAGTGCTGATGTGGGGGTTGCTGCTGGGCAGGGGAGCTGGCTTGCAGCTGCTGCAGGAGGAAACGCAGCCATCGGACTGGTTTGGGCTCTGCAGAGAGCAGAGCCCCAGTTAGTAATCAGCAGCAGCGATGCTCTGGGCCTGGGGTGGGACAGGCTGCCCCGATTGGGTGCCCTGGTAGAGCTGGCAGAGGATGGGCTGTGATTTACTCCCATCTGTGACTGCTAATATCCTTCTCCCATCTGATGCTGCAAATCAGTTTGGGGGAGTTGTCCACTTTGTTCTCAGCCAGAACAAAACCTAATCCCCAGGCTGGACACAGATTTAAATCCTGTCGATGCTGCATGTGGATCTCAGGGGCTGTTCCACTGTGGGTGTGCATCCAGGACCCCTGCAGCGGGTGTGTTCTGGTGAGGGGATGGGGCTGCCCTAAAGACCCCCTTCCCAGCTGGTCAGAGGAGAGAACTGTCAGCCCTTGCAAAGCTGAATGCAGGGAATGTTTCCTGACCAAGAGCCAAACGTGTAAGTGGGGAGATCACATCCCTCTGACAGCAGGGAGGCATGCATTTTGCAAAGGCCGACTGCAGCTGGTGTTAATGGGACGAACAGTAAGAGACTTAAGAAAGCCTCTGATTCCTTCGCCATGTTTCAGTGTTAGGTTTGGTGCCTGCTCCATCCCTCCGAGGCTCCCCAGCTAGGTTCCCTCTTTGTTTCTGTCTCACCCTCCAAAATAACAGGAAAATTCCCATCATCAAACCACAGCAGCAGCAGCCGGGTGCTTTCAGGCAGGTGAGGTTCTGTAATGAAAACATATGGGGTTGTCCCTTTGAGGGCTTGTCTTCACAAGAAAGCAATTCTGGAATAAGAGTGTATGACTTTAAACACACAAGACCTATTCCAGAAGCAGTCTGTGTAGACAGGTCCTACATCTTCACCTCCCTTGTAGCCTCAGCAGAGCATCTGAGTTTGAAAGAACACTGTGCCTGGACTTGGGGCAGTGTGTGTGGTGTTGCTGCTGCAGAGGGTTGGTTGCTGCCTCCATTCATCCACATCCAGCCTGGGGTTTGGTGAGGAGCGAACGGATTGTCCCTCCCAGCTTGTTTCTCTGTGGCCCACAAGCTCCTGGTCGGATGAGGTGTGCTGTCACAGCCTGATGAACCTTGACGTCCCTAATTTTGGCTGCTCTGGAGGAGCAGGCGGAGGGGGATGGCATCCCTTCACATGGAGATGGTTTATGACTTTCATTATTTAGAACAACAATCCCCTGTCATTGCTCGTGGGCAGTAAACCTCTTCTTTAATAACGAGAGACTGGCTGCCTCTCTGCAGGACTCTCCAGGTCAGCGCCGGTAGCAGTTATTTCTCTTTAGAACTAATGTGGTCTTTTATGAGATTTCCCCCCTTCCTTCATTTCAGCTGAACTTCAGGCAAGTAGAAGGGGATTAAAATAAGGCCTGTGGCAAAAAGAACTGAACGTGCTGTTTGGAAGGAGGGATTCCTGCTGTGAGATTTCTCCGGGCAGCCTCCCGTTCCCACCGTATTAAAACGGAAGTGTAGGAACTGAATCTGATCAGTTCGTGTAAGCTGGGATGGGACCTGGAATACACAGCGAGTTATTAGAGCTGGAGAGTGGATGGCCCCAGGGGCAGCGTTTGAAAAGTGATGGTAGAGAGATGAGTTTGAACAAAGTACCTGTGTCACCTTGGAAGTGTACGTACACAGTAAGCAAATGATGTTCCAGGTGAGTTTGCCTGTTAGGGTGTTGGATGGTGAAGGAAGAACACGAGTTTACAGGCGCTTTGGTACCTCTGTTGCCGTGGGTGCTGCTCCCTGCCCACGCTGGGTGAAGGCAGGGCGGAGGAGCATCCACCTCCTGCTTGTATTGCTGTTCTGCCCAGGGGCTTGTCACATCGTGTGTGTAGTACGACTGTACTTCTTCATCAGTGAGTGGAATTGATGGGGTTTTTCTAGCCCCTGCCCAGTAAATCATCTTTGGATGAAGCTCTCCATATCTTTTATGGCCTGATATAGTACAGTTCTTGCTCGATGTAACACAAACACAGCGGGCTCATGTTTTCTTTGTCCAAAGTGGGGCAACACTCAGTGGTCCTTCCCGTATGCAGAGTGCTCCCACCCTCGGGGTCAGGGAAGCAGCTTATGGCCTTAGCGGGACCTTTCTCTGCTTTGTATTAACAGCAAGTTAATACAAAAGGAAGTCTGTGAGAGCTGCGGCAGGGACTTACAAACATCTTCCCGTAAATGGCCTCCTGCTGCAAATGTCATGTTGTTACCAAAGGACACGAGGAACGCACTCTCCTCTACAACAGGGTATGAAAATGAAAGGACTGTGTCCTTTGAAGACTGGTGGTGCGTGGCCCTTCCTGCACTCCAGGGTATCTGCAGACCCCCTGGACTGCTGCGGGTTAAGTACCATAGCATCAGACCTGGTTCCAGGGAGCTGGGGAGAGGATGGAGCCAATCACCCTGGGAGGATGCTCTGCAGAGACAGCTCTCATCCTGCTCTGCCACGGCTGCCTCTGGCACATCCCTTCTGCTGGGATTTCAAACCAGTGTCTCTAATTAATGACATCTCCCCATTTAGCTCTTGATACACAGACAGATGTTGAGCCTTTTAGGGCTGATTGGAGACCTGCAGCGCTCCCTCTGTACAGTGCAGCATCTGGTGAAAAATGGTTCTGTTGCTGACCTGGGTTGGATTTGATCATTCAGGAGTAAGGGACGTTGTGGGAGCGGGTCCTGCCGAGACAGGAACCTGACAAACAACCTCCTGCCTAAGGAAAGTCCCGTTAATTTTAGGATTCCCAAAGGCATATGCCAGAGCATGGAGGGATATAAATATGCATTTCCTGAATCTGGTGAGAGCAGAATATGTCCTGAGAAGCTCTCCCTTGGTAATTCATCTTTGCACATCTGCACTCCCACCCAGGGCCCTGCAGCTGCAGGAGTTTTAAATGAAAAATCAACTGGTTTTGGTTTACTTTTAACAACAGTTCTGAGGCCAAGCACAAAGGGCTCCAGCTCAGCCATGTACAGCTTTTAGGCTGGAGCTGAGGAAGAAACTCTTTACTGTGAGGGTTGCAAGGCACTGGAATGGGTTGGCCAGGGAGGTTGTGAGTGCTCCATCACTTGGTGGTGTTCAAGGCCAGGTTGGACATAGCCTTGGGTGCCATGGTTTAGTGGGAGGTGTCCCTGCCCATGGCAGGGGGGTTGGAACTGGATGATCTTAAGGTCCTTTCCAACCCTAACTATTCTATGATTCTATGATCTTCGTGTCAGAGCTCCCGAGCTGTGGGTTTAGTTTATCCATACGAGGATGTAAGTCTCAGCTTGTTGACTTCACTTCTCTAATTTCACATTTCAAATATGGAAATAAGATTTACTCTAAATGCCTTGGTTGTGGGCCTGGTGATCAGGCTGTATTGTCTATTCTTGAGCTGCTGGATATTAGTTCTGCCCTCAGTGTCCAGAAGTAACTTGATCTGTCTGTCTGTATTAGAGTTATCATTCAGAGGGAAAGGATATGGACCCTTTTCTGTGAAAACAGTGGAAAATCGCCACAAATCACTGGGAAACGACTGTGCCCAGTTCCTAGAGATCAGTTTATTCACCACAGAGATCTGGGGTGAGAGGGCACTTTAGAGACCTGCTAATGGGATGGAGAGCCTTTTGCTTTAAAGGCACTGCTGGTGAGCCAGCGCTGGGCTGTGCTAACCTGGGCTTTCAGCATCTGAGGGCCGGGGGCTATCTCCTAAGGAATGAGTCTGGTTTTCTGCAGATGCCCTCACAGGTACCACTGTGGCTGGTCCTGGCTGTGGCCCCTGTGGGTGCAGGGAGGTGCCTGGAGGCTGTGCACCCTTGGGCAGCGTGTCCCCAGGCCGGTTATCCCATAGTGCTGCCGGAGGAGCTGTGGCTCTTCAAGCCATCCATTTAGCCTGCTCAGCTGGAGAACCCAGCTGCAGGCTGATCCATTATCACCTGGGGGCTCATCCAGGGCATAAATCTTAATGGCAAATCTAGAGCAGCACCTGTTTATCTTCTGCTGCTGTTTATCTTAGCATCCCCTTTGGCTGGTCCCTAGGTTCAGCCTGGCGTGTGATCCCCTGGAAGCTATGAATTTTGCATGTGCTATTGACATTTCTCTGTGGTTTGGTCAGCTTTATTCTGGAGAACAACAAAACTCAGCACACACAAAGCAGGCAGAGAGTATAGTGGGAGCATTGTTGTTTCACTCGCAAAAACCATGCTGGGAATGTCTCAGACTCCCTGTATTTGTGTCCTTCTGTGCCTTTGAAGAAGATGTGCTCTCTGTGTAGACAGAGAGACACGTGGTCTCTTTGGAAGACCCTAAAGTGCTTTACAGAGGATGTAAAGGTCAGAGTTACCAGGATCAGAGCTTTGTGAGCTGGCTGGAGTAGGACCATTTTACATGGTGCAGGCTATAGAAGAGGCAGCTGCTCCTGTTGCTCTCAAGTTATTTTTCCATTGCTGCTTTCTGCTTTTGCTGTTTTCCCTGGCAGTACCTGGCTCTGTTTTTTCCCCCTAAGCTCCCTGGTTTTGCTTTAAGAGTTACAGCACCATTGATTGTATTGGCTGCCTCGAAAATGGTGTGCTGCTTGCTGTCTGTAGGCTCCCTGCTGCTAAATGCTGCCAGTGGGACTCCAGAGCATTTAGATCAATCGATAGCACTATCATGGCCTTATATTCCACACTGCTCCCATCCCAGGTGTGTAACACATGAGCCCTCGGGTTGTTGGTTGCAGAGTGTGTGGATCCAGATACCAGCTGCAGCAGTGAGAGGGATAAGGGAGCTTTGGTAGGGGGAAGGGTTCCCGTGCACAGGAACTCTGGTGGTGCTGGTCTCTAGGCATGTTCTGCAGGCAGGGAGCAAACGGGTCTGGGGTTTTACAAGAGCTGAAGTCACTAATTCCTCCCCATTTGCAGGTAACTTCCCTTTGTCAGTAGGGTCTGAGTGCTGTGAAACAGCAGGATACACAGTAGGATGCTAATGGGATCCCCACATGTGTGTAAACCCCTTCCTGACCCAGCAGTCAGGTGCTGCAGACCCAGCTGTGGGACTGACAAGCACAGTGATACCTGGTGGGGCAGCTACAACCCACCTGGAAACAATGAGCATAACAAGCATTTAGAGACACGCTCAGCTGTGCAGAGCCCTACAGTCTGCACACCTCTGATAATGTATTCCTGGCTGCATCAGGGTTTGGAAAACCAGCCTGGAATAGAACCTGCTCGCCGCATTATAAATGGGGCAGAACAGCAGTCTCTGCTATTCTGGGCCCTCTGTTATCTCAGGGTAAAAAATTCCCAGGAATATTCTGCAGTTGTTGCTAACAGATGCACTGAATTTCTGGGAGGAAAGCATCCACTGACCCCATTCCCTTTTTCCTTTAGATCCCATCTAATGCCGAGGCTGAAAGAATCGCGCTCCCACGAGTCCTTGCTCAGTCCCAGTAGTGCTGTTGAGGCTCTGGATCTCAGTATGGAGGAAGAAGTGGTCATCAAACCGGTCCACAGTAGCATCCTGGGACAAGACTATTGCTTTGAGGTAAGGAGCCTTTCTGGCTGGCTGGCCATCCCAGGGCCGTTCCTGCTGTGGTGGGGCTGGCTGGGGAGCCAGGTATGGGCTTGCAGCATGGGTTCTCACTGTTGTAAAACATTGCTTCTCCGAATTTGCTACATTTCATAGGCAGAAAATTGCTCCCATCTTTCCAAGGAGGATCATATCCACAAAATCAGAGCAGTAAGCTGTTTGCTTTGTACCCGTTGTCGCAGCAGAGCTTGCTGCCACCACAGGTGCTGAGTTGCTTCAGCCTGTGTATTAGCAGAGCAGAAATGTGTAGTTTATGTTGGTGCAGATAAGAGAAAGTGCTAATCCCTCCTCAGTGCCCACAAAGACATTATTCGTGGTCACAAAGCTAACGTTCTGTTGTCAGTGGGAGTGTTGAGGACTTGGGCAAGCAAACTGAAGCTTCACTTGTTTGGGTAAATAGCAAAATCTGTGAGTAGTTCAGTTTTCTTCTAACATCTGCTGTGGCATGTGGTTGGGTCTGCACTAGTGGGAGGTAGTAGGACGCATACAAACCAGTCTGTTGTTGGATAATTCAGTGTAGTATGTCTTGGGAATCATTTGTCCTGGATTGTGGATGGCAAAGTAGTGTTGCTTATGGGAGTGGCTGGGTATGGAACTGGAAGTGGTTTTCTTACACTAGTGACGTGGGTGATACCATAAAGGGAAGGTTACCTCTTTGTATTTGGACATAGAAGAGCAGATGCATGCATGGATTGAGCTGCAGGTTTCCCTTGGATGGGCAGTGCTGGGTGAAAACAGCCTTATCCAAGAGGAGTCCAGCTGGAGAGGTGAAGATTCTTTACTGACATTAGCGCACTGCAAGAAATGAATTGAAAGCTCCATCCCTTGCACTATAAGCAGGTAACACATGAAGAGTCATACAGAAACCAGCCCCGAACATCAACTCAGGGGTGGGCTGAGGGATAAATTTTCCAGTGCTGTTCATTCTCTGGAGAATTGAACAGCAGGTCAGGAGCAGAACAGTTTTGTAAATTATATGGCTTCTATTACATTGCACTCCAGAAAGATAAAATGAAGTTAGATGGAAAATAGATGTGACATCCGTAATAAAAGAGTTGTTTACCAGTTCTGCTCGGCGCACAAGAACAGGGGAAGGGATATGAGCAGTACTTGCAGAAAGTTGACTGAGAGGGAAATGGCACGAGTCGTACACTCATGAGGAAGGAGAAAATCTGTATTTTTAAGTGACTTGGATAAAGAAGAGTCATAGAGAAAAAAAGAACATGTTAATTGCTGCTCTGCAGATCCTGCAGAGGAAAGGAAGAATGCCAGAAAACAAAAGGGACATTGATTTGTAACTGATGGTTACTCATCAGCCAGCTCCAGCAGGAAGGACTGAGGTGGGAGCTAAATGTCATGTTGTGTTAATGTGTTGGTCTTTGATCTCCAGAGAGCCTCCTTCAAATCCAGCGTGAGGTCAGCACTGGAATGGGTTTGCAGATCTGAATCCCTGCTGGGTGGCAGGTAGTGACCACCTCGGTGCTTGAGTGTTGCCTTCAGTTATCATTATGTCCTGAGGGTCCTATCTGTGGCCTGTGATCCTGAGTCCTTCAGCATTGCTTTATCTGAAAGTGCAGGCAAGGCTGCTGCCACCCTTCAGTGGGAGGCTCAGCAAAGAGCAGTAAAACCTGTGCTGGAACTGGGGAAGCTCTGCCTGAAGTCTGCACGAGTCTGAAAACTGAAGCTGATGGCCAAGGGCCATCACACTGCTGAGTATGGGAACACTGAAGAGTGAGAAGCTCAGCTGATGTCCTGGAAAAGGAGCCCTTACCAAGAAACGTTGAGTGAGAAGGGCCTGCCAGCCTCTGTGGGGACAGCACAGGGGATTGGGAAGCTGCTGCCAGTTGGTAATGGTGCCTTGGCTCTGCCTGGAGACTGTTGTGGATCTGTTCTCTGGGGACATCTGTCTGAATGGCCAAGTTTGCTGTCTCAAAGTGGGAACTGAAGCATTCCTATTGCTGGGCAGTGCCAGCCTTACACAGCTCTCCAGCACCTTCTCCTTGTGCTGGGGTTCTCAGGCAGTGGACAGTGGGAAGCTGTTCCCATCACCATTTGGGGTCTGTGAGCCCTCACTCCTGTGAGGCACAGTGAGCCACAGCTCCTCTACCAAGCTGCAGCAGCAGCCTCATGGCTTGGAGAAGAAGATGGCAAGATCCGAGATGGCTGCAGATGGAGTCGTGCTGAGAGGGCAGGTTCAGAGCGGGAACTGGCAGTGCACCCAAAGGGAGACAAAGGCAAGAGGTGCCAAAGCCATCTGCAGTGGAACAAGCCCAAGTGGCTCTGTTGGAGGCAGTTGGCTGTGTGGAGGTGCAGTGGGATTGTTTCTTTAGCTCAACCGACCTGCATTAAGACGTGCTAAAGCTGTTTGCTCAGCTGGGCTCTGCCTCGGTGAGGAGTCAGCAGTAATGCAGAGTGTTTCAACTGCTGCATTTGGCTTTTCCTGCTTATTTAGTTCTATGAAACTCGCCTTTTCCTGTCTCAGTACTTGGCAGTTGGTATTTACTTGCTTTCTTGATTGATTTTTTTTTTGAAGTTCCTCAGCATCATCTTCTTTCTCCCTCTAAGACTTCCCAGTCAGCATAACCAGCTGGTGCCTGTGCAGGCGCTAAATACACAGTGGGTATCTTAGCCCAGGGAAGCACATTTGGAGTTGTGGGGTCCTGGTGACTGGGGCCAGGCAGAGGGATTAGGACTGCAGAGCTCTGTGTCTGCCTTGGCAATCCCAAGTCTTGCCCCGTTGCACTGCTCGTGTGCGGGCAGGAGCAAGATATATCAAGGGGATGCAGAGCAGCAGAAAGGAAGACTGTAGCTGCTGCAGTGCAACTGGAACTGTGTTGCCTCGCCCTGGCCTTGCCGGAGCAAGGGAGAATTTAGCAGAGATAAATTTAGCTCCACTAAATTTAGTCCAGCTGTGCAAACGTTCCCTGGTGCTCGCGTGGCCCCAAGCAGCCGACCCGGCTCTGCAGGGCTGGTTTGTCCTTCTGTGCTTGGCCACAGTGGCATTGACCAACCTGAGCCTCAGCTTTTCCTTTTGAACACTCTGACCTGAGCAGCTTCAGTAACTCAGTTATCATCTGTGCTTACTCCTGTGGGATTCCTTCAGCTGTACCTTGAGGAGCCCATCCCGTGCCTAAGACATTCTGTCTGACTTAAGAGGTCGCCCAGGCAAGGACTGTGGATAGTGAATGTGAATTTAGAAATGAATGAGTTTTACTAATTGAGCTTATCCTGTACATTAATACTATTTCAGCATATCCAAAATCTTCAATGAGATCTCTTTATAAAGATAATCGAAATCTCATGAAGATCACTAATGCCATATGATGTTTAGGTCACAGCTTAAAGCTGGGATGTTATTTCTGATCTGGGTAAAATGATATTTTTGGTCACGTGTGGTAGATATGACCTTTAATTCCCATCAGATCAAGAGGGCTTCATATCTGAGGATGTTCCTCTTCTCTCACTGAAGTATGATAGTTACAGGGCTTCTGGGGTTTGAGTGATTAGTTAATTGGTAATTGTTTTGGTATTGAATCACGAATTTACTGTGATAACTCAGTGATAATATGTTGATTTAAGTGTGGCAAGAAAATATACGAGATATTCGGTGTAACAGAGAGCTGGTAAAAAAAGTGACATTTAATGAACAGATTCAATAAAAGGACAGCTAAATTGCATGCTTGTTTATTTGGATGTGAATGTTCTATGCAGCTGTGTTATCTGTGTCACCAAGGAGAACTTGTCTTTAAGAGAGCATCTTTCAGCAGCAATCAGAGAAGTCTTAATTCTCTTTTATGGTGGAGCCTCCGGGCTTCCTACCACCTTCTCTAGATCCAAGAGCATTGTTTCCAAATGCGTTTATACACCAAACTCCCATCAAAACTGAAGAGCTGAACAAAAAGCTAGGTGAGAAATGGCCTTGGAGGCAATGGACTGATGGTACAGTTTACTGGAAGGTGTATTTGACCTACTCCATCTTTATTAACTGCTTTCAAAGCACTCAGTGTGGACTGAATTTTGTGACCTCAGAATGGCAGCAGGAGGGTTTGCCCATGAGCAGTGCTCATTTGCTGCTCACCTTCTGTGTTACTTCACTGTAAGTTTTCGTCTTACAAACTTGCTAAGTGGTCCTTCTGGCATCTTTGTGTTGGTGATTCAGTGTGAAGATGGTACAGCACCACAGTAGCAGTGCATCGGTTGTGTGTTGCTCCTCTTTAGGTATCATTCCCAGCCAAGAAAAGGATCAAGATGCAGAGCTGCCATACCCTCTGGCAGGGTCAGGGCATAGGGATCACACACCATGGGCACAGTCTTGCAAGTGGGACGTCTGTTTTGCCACCAGAAGTCCCTTTGTGAAGGGTCAGGGATAGAGGTTCATATGAGCACCCACAGCAACAAACAGAAGATGGAGCAAACTGGATTTGTTATGGGAAGCTTTGTAGAAGCTGGAAATACACCGAAGCATGAAGGGATGGTGAAAAGATCATATTGCTGTGCCTATTAATTTGGAGTCTTCTTGGAAGTGGAAGATAGCTTCTGCTCAGAAGAATATAGTTTTACAGGAGAGAGGATGAAAGCATGTTAGGACAGGGAAGTCATATCCCAGAAGAGAGCCTCTGGGATATGAAGGGTGGGAAGATTTCTTGAATTTACTGCATAAAGACAAGGATGGGCCCCTTCTCATTTTGTCCTGGTTAGAAGCTGTCTGTGTTCAAAGGCAGGGTGCCTTCAGCTTGTCATTGAGGTTAGCTAATGACAAATGTTAGCAAGTGCCAGCTCTGCTGTAAGAACAGGTTAGGCTTCTGGGAGATACATGAAATTAAAGGAGATTGTGTCTCTCAGCAGCAGATAACCCAGTGTGCAGGGTGGAAACACAAACACTCTGAAATGATAAAGTGCTCAGAAGTAATTCTGCAGCTTGAGACTGGTGGAAATGAAACGCAAGGGGACTTATTTAAAGTATTAGCCAGGTGCATTTGGCCTGCGTCAGAGAATATTACTGGACATCAAAAAAAGCAGTGAATGCAGAGAAGGGCAGAGCTTGTAGAGGGCTTTATGGCTAGCATAGAGCTATGGTACCATGGTCACAGGTTGTCAGCTTCCCAGCAGGGCCTGGAGGAGGCAGGGGCTTGAAGAGTATGTGTATGAGAGAAGATGCAGAGAACTATTGGCCTTTTACGCCTTGGCTCAGTAATTGATGGCCAGGAAGCTTGGTGTGATGGGTAGGAAGAAGTGCTTGGAGCCTCTCATCCTGGGGCTGCTGAGCAGTTGCTTTAGTGTGCTCTCAACAGGGTTATTTCCATGTGGTAACACAGATGTGATAAGGAATGAAGGGCATTTGCATCACTGGGAATGTCACTGCTGTGAGCATGCTTCTTCAGAACCTCGCTATGGAGTCCCAATGGCCAGAGAAAGACATACACATACTGCAGAAAGGCCCCTTGGAAGCACAACAGGAGGATTCAACAGCACTTCACCCGCCACGTCCAGGTCCAGGAGCCCCAACCTGGCTCTGCCCAGATGGGGATGTGATGCTCTGAGAGTGGGAGTGCCTCTGACCAGGCTGCAAGTGCTGCTTGTACTGCTGCTGGGAGTGGGGTGTATGTGCTTGTCCCCATGTTCTTCATGGCGTGGTCTTCAGAAGCACCAGGACACGAAGGGGGAAGGTGGGAAACCAGCCTGGGGTTCTGCTGGAAACAAGGAATGGGTGGTTACTGTCACAGGCTTTGGGCTGAATCTGGAGGAATTCCAAGTGGTTGCAGTTTATCTTTAGTTCATGTAAGGATTTGTACTCTCAGTTGTGGAACTTGGTGGTTTACAGCATCGCATGCGTGGGGCCCATTATGTACTGTTTTCTGGTGCAGAAGAGGAGAAGTAATTGGAACTTGCTTGCATGATTATTTCTGTGACATAGAGAGTTGCCCTGATTTTCTGCCAGCCTTAGGGGCTGTTGCTTCATGCTTGGGTAAAGCTGTTTACTTAAAATAAAACATAGGCTAAAGAGATCCACTAGCATCTTTCCTAACTCCCCTTCACTCCCCATATCGAGCCTGCAGTATGCTGGTCAAGACATAATCCTGTTCCTTTCCCTGTAGGTGACGACTTCATCAGGAAGTAAGTGCTTCTCGTGTCGTTCTGCAGCAGAGCGAGATAAATGGATGGAAAACCTGCGGCGTGCCGTGCACCCAAATAAGGTAGTGGCTTTGAGGAATTGCCTCTCTTAGAGTTCACTTCCTCGTTATTACATTTTATAGCCCAGTGCATAGTAGCAGCAGGGGACATATTGTCATTACACAGTGAGTAAGTGTAACTGTGGGTCAGCCTTTTTCCGTATTGCTTTCTGCCACAATTATATTTACAGGCAAGTGCCAATTACTTCTTCCCCTCTTTTCTCAGTGCTTGCTGCTTCAGCTGTTGCTGAGAATTGATCAGACCTGACGAATCTTCAGTCTTGCTCTCTTACTGATGATACTTGCTGCATACGCAGGACTTTCCACTTCGAGGAGCTCAGGAAGCTCTCGGGTAGCTGCCAGCAGAGTGACAGGGCTGAGTAGTCTGGAGAGTTCACAGAGCACACTTCTTGACTCTGGTGGTGCTTGTGGTATCTGCTCGAGTGATGGAGAAACTCAGCTACCCCTCACAGCGAGTTCTCTGAGGCAATAGTGGAGTCTGCCTTTGCCTTCTCCAGTCAGTTGAGTGGCAAAGTCATCCCCTTTGGGAGCCACAGAAACAAGTCCTTCACTAGAACACAGGGATGCCCAATGTGTTTTTATGGCTCACTAGGACCAAGTGCATCCTGAATTAAAATCTACAACTGCTTCTTCCCTCTCTGCCCTGGAGTTGGGTAACAAAGCTTGATGAGGATTGATCAGCTGCAGGATTTCACAGCTAATGAGTTCTAGCAACAAGTCTTTTCCTGCTGCTCAGAGAAAACACAAATGATGGGACCTTGTGAATTTATTCCTGGCATCAAAGCCACACAAGTGCATGCAAGTTATGTTCAGGCCTGGCAGGTTGCTGAAGGAGCCCTCTGTGTCGGAGCTGATCGTTCCCAGCACAGTGCCAAATGTCAGTATAAAAGGTTTCCTTCAATATCATGATCAGAGCAGTGGAGGGGAGAGTTCCTGTACGGGCAGCTCAGTGCCTCCAGTGCTTTCCAAGTGCAGCAACTTGGTAGTAATGATCTGAAAGAGCTGTGCAAGGTTTTGTGGTCACATTCACCGCAGGAAAAGTCCTGGGAATGTGAGTTGGGGCTGGGCACCTCACTATGGCTTTGAGCTTGCCAGTGTTCAGTGGCAGTTCATTTGGAAGTGTGCCCTTATCTCAGAACATGCCATTAACTGATGGCTAGTTTTCCATCTTTGTTTGAGTTCATAGACAATGAACTCTCAGTATCTGACTTGATATTTCTGTCAGCAGTTCAGTGTTGTTGTGCAGTTCCTTCATGTACTTCCTGAACCTACAGTACCCCATTGTGGACTTGCAGCAGAAACGTCCCTGCCCAAACTCTTAGGCTGTGGTGGCTGTTTCAGTGAGGGCTTTCCAAGCAAAACAGGTTACTGCAGAGCCCCTCACAGTGGTTCAGCTATGAGTGCTTTATCTTTCGAGTCACTCCTGCAACAAATGCCCCTGGATATTCTTCCAGCATGAGATCAGCATCACTGGGGAGCTCTTAAAGATCCACAGTGCCCTTTGCTCTGTTGCTGTTTAGAAGATATCCAAGCCACATTTCTATTTCTGGATCGCAGTGATTCTCCTGTGGGATTCGCTCTGTCTCCTGATGTAGTTGGGTGCTCTGGACATCAGCCCTAAAATACCATGAGGTTTTGTAAATGCTTCTTTCCCTGCCAGAGGTGGTTGCATTCCAGCCATGGATGAGGTGATCCCTGGGTGTGTGCTCAGATCCCTTGATTGTTGCTCTGTTACAGTAAACAGATTCCAGTGCTGCTGTACTAAAAAGGGAGGTGGTTGGGAGATACCTGCAACACAGCTTCTGTTCTGCAAAAGCCATTAGTGATCACTGAAGTTCTTCTGGTTTCTGCTGATGCTCTCTTGGCAGTGAATGGGAAATGGCACATTTATGATTTGGAGGGGTTTTATCTTCCTTGTTCCTTACATTAATTGGCACCAACATGCACGGAGAGCATGGTGATATTTGGAAAATTAACATAAGTAGTGTTATTGTGCAGATTCCTGAGAGCCAGTATTTCCTTAAAATAAAATGTAATTAAGTCTCTGCTCGTTTAGCGCATCCGCAATAATGAACTCCTATCTCCAGTTCTGTTGTGCTTGGCTTTGTGGTTTGGGGTTTTTTAGTGACCTGTTTTTCTTTGCATCTTCTTTTCAGGACAACAGCAGAAGGGTAGAGAATATGTTAAAGTTATGGATTATTGAAGCCAAGGACCTGCCAGCTAAGAAGAAGTACTTGTGTGAATTATGCCTGGATGACGTTCTTTATGCACGAACTACCTGTAAATTGAAAACTGATAATGTCTTTTGGGGGGAGCACTTTGAATTTAATAACCTCCCATCACTCAAAAACATTACGGTGCACTTATACAAAGAGACTGACAAGAAGAAGAAGAAGGACAAGACCAACTTCATTGGCCAGGTGAACATCCCTGTCAGCTCCGTGACGGGCCGGCAGTTCGTAGAGAAGTGGTACCCGGTGGTGAGCCCCAACCCAGGCAAGGGCAAGTCCCCAGGGCCCATGATCCGCATCAAGTCACGCTACCAGAGTATGAGCATTCTTCCCATGGAGATGTACAAAGAGTTTGCTGAGTACATCACTAACAATTACATGGTGCTGTGCTCGGTGCTGGAGCCCTCGCTGAGCGTGAAGAACAAAGAGGAGATGGCGTCTGCACTGGTGCACATCCTGCAGAGTACAGGCAAGGCCAAGGTAAGACCCGTTGTGATCCTGTCGGGCACCATCAAGAGCAGGCTTCTGTGTTAGGGTTTGAAATCACCACATGAGTTGGGCTTCAGGCCTAGCCATCCATACACTCTAATTTTGCTTTTAATTACGAACAGGTTGCCAGCAAATTGCAAACTGCTTAATTAGCAAGAGGTCAGTGGGACCTCAAGATACCAACTGAGTCACTTTTCTCCCTTCTGGAGGCACAGGGGCCAGGTTCTTGCCTTATGAACAGTGAAAGTAAAGCACAAAGGCAGTTCTCAGGGATGAAATGGAAGCGATGCTGGCTTAAGCTAAGCAGTCTGTATGTGCTGGGTATTCCTGCACTGAACACTCAGGGCAGTTCAGTCTGTGTGGACTACTTTCAACATATTCACAGCTGGGAATCCCCCACCAGTTAAGGAGGGGAGAGGCAGAGAGTGGGGTTTACTCCTGGTTGTGATCTGTGAGGGTACTGGCAAGGGGAGCAGAGCTGGACAGCACAGGCAAGCGCTGAGGTCCCCAGCACATGGAGCATGGAGCTGTGTGAGCCTTCTGCTGCAGAGCATCCTGCATCCCCGGGTGGCACAGCACGGCCGTGGTGAGCAGGACCAGTGTCAGCACTGCAGGAATTAAGGCATCAGTGTTTTTTCTGTTAAAATCTCCCTGAACTCTGCAGGGGGGAGCTGGGGAAGAGCAGGATTTCCAAAGCTTTTGCAGTGCTGAGGAGACCTGAGCTCCTCACCTGAGGGGGAATCACAAGGCTCTGCTTCCTCCAGAGCTGCCAGTGCTGCTTGGGACCACAGCAAGGTTCATGGATTAGATTTAATTACCTTCTGTTGGACAGAGTAGCGGCTTGGCCTGCTGATCTGGTTCAGGGCAGGCAAAGCTCACTGAGAGGATTGTGCAGCCATGGGCCTGCTGTTGCAGAGGAAATAGCTGTTAAAGCCTTCCTTACCCTCGGCAGCAGTGTCAGGCCCCAGGAGCACAGGGAAGGGCCACAGCCTTGCTCCTCTTGGCCTTGTTGCTCTCAGAGGTAACAGAAGTGATTCACAGCATGTGAAATATGCTCTGTGGCTACACAGGGGAGCTTCATAGGTGTCCTCACTCCTTGTGCCAGGGCTTCAGACCCATCAGTGTATGGTTTCTGGGCACAGCCCTGCTTTCTGCTGGCACATCTCATCATGAGCCATGGGCTGTGCTGCCTCTTGGCCACTGGTGCCAGGGCTTTTGTTGGTATAACATTCTGTTGAAGGACCATGTCCATGGCTTACACGGTTCTGGTGCAAAAGGCTTTAAGTGTCGCCCCAGTCTCGGTCGCCACAGATCATATGTTGGCATGCCTGAGAGCTGTTGTCACTGTTCCTGCCTTTTTCCTCTTCTCCTCGGTACTGGAGGGGCTCCAGAGAGATCAAGTGTGTTTCCAGACATGTGTCTGCATCAGTGCTTGAGATCCCAGAGGCTCTACACAGGGGACATGGCAAACAGTAAACAGACTTGATGAATTTCCCCCTAAAATGGAGCTTCTGCTTTCCCTGCCTGTCATCCGCCATCAGCATTAGCACAGGGTTTAGGAAGCTGTCAGAGCAACAGGAGCTATTGAGCATGGGAACCAGGTGGTGTGTGCTTTAGTTGGACAAGCAGAGAGAGGGGAAAAGCAGCAGGAAGGTAAAATCATGGAATCATGGAACAGCCCAGGTTGGAAGGGACCTCTGATCATCTGGTCCAACCTTGCAGGGGAAAGGCAGCCTAGATGAGATTAGCTATCTCCTTGTCCAGTTGTGTCTTGAAAGCCTCCAGTGATGGGACCCCCCTGTCCCTGGGGAGGTTTTCCCAGGGATTGATTGTTCTGAATGTGCACAGTTTCTTTCTTATATCAAGATTAAATCCAGCCTCTGCTGGGTGAGGAGCACCCTCAGGACAGTCCCCCCGCTTCAGGCTCTGTCCTGCTGGGACCTCTGAAGATGGAGGTGCTTTCTGCATCCCTGTGCCTTGCCAAGAGCCGTTCCAACCACCTCTTGAGAGCTCTCCCCTGCCCTGAAGAGTGCAGACGTGGCACTCAGCAACCACCAATTTGTTTTGCTGATAAAGGGGGTTTTGTTGCTCTTGGCTGCTGTAGCTGATGCTAAAGCAGCAATTAACAGTTGGCCTGAGATACGAGTGTCCGGTAGATGATCTGTGAAGACTTGTTAGCAGCTAATTGCTCGTGCAGTGTTTCGGGCCCTGCTTTCCTGTAGTGATCTGCTGTAAATATGGTGTAATCCCTTAATGAGGCAGGGTCCTGGGGTCCCTGTGACCACCCAGAGCCCGGCTGCAGGAGCTGTGTGCAGGAGAGGGGTGATGTGGTGCTGTGTGGGTGCAGAGCAGAGCAGGAGAGCTGCAGCTGAATTTTCTCCCTAAATACCTGCTTCTTCCTGGGCTTCACAACTGTATAACAACAGATTAAAGGGTGGAGAGTAGAAGCAGTGTCCTCACTGTGAGGCAGAGTCCATGCTTCCTTTGATCCCTGTTTGGGAAAAGGAAAAGCTTGATACCTGCAGTGCTGTGTGAGGGTTTGGTGCACATCAGGGTGTGCCTGGAACCTCCTGACCAAGGCAGTGTGGAGGGGGACAAGCATTTTGATGAAGGTAAAAGTGCAGATGGTGCGGCTGAGGGGTCTGCCCCAGCCCTCTGGGAAGCCTGACAACCATCCAGCCCTAAACTGGCTCCCTCAGTCATGCAGTGGTTGTTCACTGTCTCTTTCTATGGCACACAGGGGTGGGAAGAGGCAAGAGGGACTTGGGTTTGTGGTTCAGCACAGGGATGCAGGCTCTCAGCATCGCGCCTTGACTCATTACATGATTCGATCTCCCCAGTGAGAGCACTGATAAAGTGTTACCTCTAAGGGCGTGGAGATGCCTGATTATTTCCACTTGTTTCGCAACCCCCAGACCAAAGACCCAAAGTCATAACTTCAACTATTTCTGTTGCCATACCTGGTGTTACCAGGAGTGCTCACTCCTGCCATTAACACGGCTTGATGTGGCTCGTGTGATGTGGTTGTGTTTGCATCCTTCCCAACAGGAGGATGATTGCGACTTCAGATGCTTCCAGAATGTTTCCCATGCTTAGATGTGTTTCAAGGCTCAGCTTTTGGAGCTCTGTTCATGACCATAAATATCTAAACCCCCTCTTGTCCAAATGGTTGGTAGCTCAAACCCAGCATCAGACAGAGCTCGAAGGAGCCAGCTGCTTGCTTGAGATAAATATTTATCGTCTTGTGAATGGAGTGAGGAATAAGCATGTGTCCCTGTTTGTTTGTGCTGCAAGGATTAGCTTCAGCTAAGCAGATGTAGTGACTCCTTCCGCGGGGTTGGGGCAGAGCACTGGGAAAGTGCACAGGGAAGCACAGATGCTGTGCAGGTTCAGCAGTAGAGGAGCCTGCAGCAGCCAGGTCCTCCTCCCCATGGGGTTTATCTCTCTGATGATGTTTTGTAGCAGCTATAGTTAAGCTGATAAGGCTTTTAATGAGTTTTATGAGCATCCCCATGGTTTTTACCCCTCTGTGGGGGTGTGAGCAGGTTCTGAGCCTCCTGGGTGGGATCCAGCCCCTCTGCCCTCACAGGGAGGTTGGTGGGCACTCAAGTGTGTTATTGCTGCATCCCTCAGGTTTTCACATGCGCAGGGTGATGGGAGCACATTCCTTGGTGTTTACCCATGTTGCCGCTTCCTCTCCTTTCCTAAGGAGATCTGGAAAATGGCAGAAGGGTTGAGGATGAGCTCCAGTGCTCACAGGAGGGAACATCATTGCATTTGCTAACAGTGAAACATCCAGCACAGCTCCTCAGAGGAACTGGGGGGGTCAGGAGTCAGTGACTGGCGGTTGGGGTCCTTAGTTTCACACCCTGTGTCCAGAGCCCAGTCCCTGCCCTGTGCTGCTCTCTTTGCACAGCAAGTGCTGTGTTTCTCTGCCACTGTAGCACTGACACACGTAGGTTTGTACTGACACTGGTCCACCTGTAACCTACAGCCCTGCTAACCCTTGGTGTTTTTCACCTTAGCATAAAAGCCCAGCTGGACTCTGGGCTAGTCTTTGAAATTAGCAGTAATCTTATTACCTTTATCAATTCAATCCTCTTAAGGTTAAGTCAATCCTCTTAATCAGGCTCATGATGTGGAGAACCTTATTATTTCAAAGTCAATCTGCCCATCAGTCAGTTACAATATTGGGAACCATCCAGCCCTGGGGGTTGCGTGTTCCAAGTGGCATGCACAGGGCCGTGGGTCTCACAGCTTCCTCACACCCCACATGCTCCACTGTGGACACATCCGAGGGGCTGGAGGACCTCCCAAAGCACAGTGAGTGCAGACTCCCTCCTGGCTGTGCACAGGGCAGTCCTGCAAGGCTTGTGATGCTTGCTGGCTCCCTTTGCCAAGGGAATACTCCTGCTCCCATCGGAGCTGGGCCAGGCATCCAGCTGCCTTCACCTCTGTGCCTTCTGGGTTCATGGGCTGGAGGGAGCTGATATTGCCCAGTGACACCCCCAGGGCACAGGGATGGATACTTGATGCAGGCAGACCCCTCATCAAGGTCAGCTTTATTGGCACTGGGAAGTGCAAGCACTGTAAGTTTGGAGCGCTGAGGGGTGCTGGGGGCTGAGCTGTCAGCTGCTGATCAGATGTGTGACTGGGTTAGCTTTCTTTGCTCTGGCTTTGTCCCCTGTGAAGAAGCTTTCTCTGCCTGTTTTTTGTGTTGGAGCAATGCAGTTTGTCCGCTTCCTTTGCTCCATTGACGTGGGCAATGAAGGGCCCTGTTCCTGAGCAGGTGTTGGGTTTTCTTTTGGTGGATTTCACTGTTCAATGAGCCTTTTCCAGTTGAGGCCAACCCCAGGGCAGCAGCTTCCACCTGCAGGGACCACATGCAGGCTACAGCATGCTCCTTTCCAGGGCATCACCCCCATCTCCATATTCTCCTTCCCGTTTCCCCAGGCAAAGGTTTAGGGGATGCTCCATGGCAGCGTCAAGGATTCCAGCTGCAAGATGACTCAGGCATAGAATCCTGGGATGATTTAGGTTGGAAGGGACCTTAAAGATACCCAATTCCAGCCGCCATGGACCAGGTTCCTCCAAGCCCTGTCCAGCCTGGCCTTGAGCACTTCCAGGGATGGGGCAGCCACAGTGCTGCAGGGACCAGGCTGCCCCTCCTGTGTGTGTTTCTGGAGGAGCTGCCTTAGCACAGCTCATGCTGCTGGGGGTCATGCTTGGTTGGTTGAAAAGTGCTGGGAACCGGAGCACTGGGTTTATTTACTTGTGAACTGCTGGTGTTGGAAGAGTCAGAGGGTTGGAACTGAGTGATCTTGGAGGTCCCTGCCAGCCCAGACCGTTCTTTATCAGCATACGGGCAGTGACTGAAGTTGCACAGGTTCAGCCATGGCCGGTCTGCAGCAAATACCCTGAAAGCCACAAGGGGAACAAGTCTGAAGAGCACTGCCACAGCCCTTAATTTTTACTGTAGACCTTTTCCTTCCCCTCTCGACTCCCATGTAATGAAATAAAGCATCTTATTTTCTTCCATTGCCAGGGGCCCTAACTGAAAACAACCCCCTGCTGATCTCTGCTGCTCAGAAACAGGGACTTTTATTGGCTTTAGTTATTGCATTTTATTCAGAGCCTTGTATGTGGGTGAGTGAGGCCCCCGGAGGGATTCGACAAGTATTTGCATTCCATTTGTGTGTTCCGAGTGCTGGCTGCTGGCGTACTTCAGGCAGAGATAGCAGACGTGTGATCCAGAGCCGATGTGGCTTTTTGTGCAGAGGGAAGGCAGGATCTGGAAATGGCCCTGGGACAGGAATTGCAGGATGTCATGGGAACTGACCCGTGGAAGAGGCTCCTTTCCCGCAGCAAACAGAGCTCCGCTGGGCTGCCCAGAGGCAGAGGAACTCACTCAAGGACATTGGCTGTGGGTATTTCAATCCCTGATGCACCCCAGGGCTGGTCCATAGCCTGGCAAGGTGCCTCCTGCAGCCTGGGGAGGCTGGACCTGCTGGGGATGCTGAGCAGGCCTTGCCTGAGAGGTGCTGTTGGATGTCCTGGCTCTTCCCTCCATCCCTCTGTCAGTTACAAAGCCAGATCCCACCACATTAAGTCCCAGCTTTGGGAGTTGTGCCATAATGGAGCTCTTTGGGATTTCAGCAGCTTTCATTCCCACTTTGGAGACCAGAGGTTGTTTCTCAGCTGTCAAGCTGCAGGTGCTCCATAGTGGATAATGACCACAGCAGAGGTTTAAGAGCAACCTTTTCTGGCTGTGTGCCGAGTCCCACAGTGGATTTTTGCCTCATTTTAATTTCTAGTGGATTCTAGATCAGCAAAAATCACTCAAATTGACATTATCAGTGGCTAAACCATGTCTTTTGGGTATCCACCTCTTGGCAGCCCTAGCTCCAGTTGGGCTGTGCATCACAGCTTGGACCAGCATCCCACGGCTGCCAGTCCTTTTCCAGCAGTGGAGGGGAAAGCAAACCCTTGGCTAAGAGAAGCTGTAAAACTCAGTTATTCCTGAGATAATTAGTATGTTGGGAAAGTGACAGGAAAGAGAATCGAGCAAAGCCAAGGTCAGTGGCTGCTAATTAAGAATCAGCACCTTGTGTCAGCATGAGCTGTGGCCTGGAATTGAAACAGACCCCAGGAGAGACCCAGGAAGATAAAGGTGATGGAGTTACCCAGATAGCAGCTAGTGGGAATTGAGCAGGGGTTTAAAGTTTCATTCCAGCCTGGCTGATAAAAGGGGCTAAATTAGAGAAAATAGTGGGGGAAGGCGCGTGCTTTGCTTCCAGGAGGGATTTTTTTGCCTCTGCAGCTGCAGGAGCATTGCAGACGTAGCGGGATCTCAGGAAGGGTAAAGAAATAATGGAAGTGACTTCTTTTTTTAACCAAAGCTCCTCTAGCTCTTTTTGAGGCTCTCCGGGAAGGTCAGGACAGTGTGTTGGTCCCAGTCCTATGGGAAGGTGGGAGAGATGGGGCCATTGGATGCTGTTTGAACCTTTATTAAGCTCCCAGTGCACAGATACCCATATGAAGAACGGAATGGAGCCAAGTGCCTGTATCTCTCCCAGCCATCTACTGGAAGGGAATGGGACCTCAGTGTCCCCTCTCCTGAACCTGGGTTGGAGCAGGCTGGGTCATGGCCACGGTGCTTGGGAGCTGTGATTTGGGAATGGCAAGGACAGGACCTAGGTCTCTGCATGACAGCTCCGGGATGCTCCTGGTGCCCTTGCCAGGAACAGGGTACCTCAGGTACGGTCATGACAAATGGAGGAGACTTTCTTAGTGAAAGGTTATTACCAAGCACACTATTTTGTTCTAGGGGAAGGCAGTGTAGAAAAAGGTGCCTTTGGTTGTGGACTTGAATGTGTGTGTCAACATCTGCCTGCCTCCTGCATGGCAAACTGTGAGAGCTTTAATGCATCTGATTTACACGATGCCTGTTCACCTTCAGCCAGGTGAATGGTACAGGGTGGGAGGGGATGGACCTTTCCAGCAGCCAGCGCAGCGAGGAGCTGGGCAGGAGCCCAGAGCTGCTTTTCCCATTAGCAGTGCAGCGAGCAGAAGCTGAATATATATTAGCATTAGAATCTGCATGGCATTTCTCCTGCATTAACACCGGCTGCAGCACACTAAATACCACACCACGCAGTGGAGTCTCAGCAGAATGCATGGGCACCTGTGTGATGCTCTCTGCTCAGTTACTGCCGCTGCTGAAGCAGATGTGGAGCTCAGGCTGAAGGGCTGATTTTGGTTTAGCTTTTGTAATTCAGCAGCCTGGCCTGGAGCACGGGGCAGCTGCCAGCATGTGGCCTGCTCCTGCTCACCCCTTCCATTGCTCTGCAGCCCTGGCGATTAGAAGCTCACTGGGATTTGGTTGTGTGCACATCAGGCCCCAAATCTGTGCGGTAGCAATGCTGTTTATTTCCATGAGTACTAAGGAAATGGGACACTTGAGTGTCTTGATGCATATTATAGGCTTGATTCTCAGCCATTAACTGTGGGGCACAGCTCGTGACATTCGAGCATGCCCTTGATTTGCAACCAGTCAGTTAGACCTCAAATACAGCCACATTTAACAGCAAACATAATGTTTCACCCATAAAATGGGAACTAAATGATGTTAAGGTCCTTTCCAACCTTGACCATCCTAAAATGTGAAGCTGATAAAAGACCCAGCTGGAAACTGGCACTGATGGAGAGGCAAATGTGGTGCAGATCTGAAATGAATCATCTTTGGAGATCATTTTTGAGGAGTTTTTTGTGGTGTGAAGATTGTGACTTTCCAGAGATTTATGTTTCCTGTCCTCTGAGGTTGGCATAGGAGGGAAGTGCGGCTGGGAGCAGCTCAGCATGAGGCCCCCAGGATCACCCGCAGCTCCTCTACTCCTGCATCTCACAAAGCTGCGAGGAGGGGAGGCTGCCTGTTCTGCTGAACAAAGCGTGTGTCAGTGCGTGGTGACCCACCATGGGCTTTGCTTTCCAGGATTTCTTGACTGACCTGATGATGTCTGAAGTTGATCGCTGTGGTGAGAATGAGCATCTCATTTTCAGGGAGAACACGCTGGCTACCAAAGCAATCGAAGAATACCTGAAGCTGGTGGGGCAGAAATACTTGCAAGATGCCTTAGGTACGTACAG
The DNA here is from genome assembly GCA_032466535.1 of Forpus xanthops. Taxonomy (NCBI): domain Eukaryota; kingdom Metazoa; phylum Chordata; class Aves; order Psittaciformes; family Psittacidae; genus Forpus; species Forpus xanthops. The sequence continues at coordinate 24,672 of JASSUY010036145.1, forward strand.
AGCATTGGCAAGGCTCAACCCGAGGAGTCCTCCTCTAAGGTGTGGGGTGCTCTGTGGTGGAGCCTTGATACCTGTCAGGTTTCACTGGCAGCAGCACCCAAGCCGTGACCCACCAGGCAGCTCTCCCAGCTGAAGGTCACCACTGAGTTACTGCTTCAGTCTGCTTTCATAGGAGATAAATTGATACATGAAGGCATTTGCTGCCTTCCAAGGCTTCTGTCTCAGTGCTTGCATTGTCACAGCAGCTGATTGAGCCTTTCCCCTGATGGCACGCCTGGACCAGAGATGCTCCCTCAGTTCCTTGCAGCGCTGCAGGGTTGGATGCTATCTCCCAGGTTGCAGGGATGAGGGAGTTGTGTCCCAGATGATGCTGGGAACAGCCCTCCCAGGGGTTGAGTTTTCAGTGCTGGTGATGTTTATGGCTCCAAAAATACTTCTTGATGTAAATGAAAATCGTAAGAGCTTCTGCTTCTGGGCAGGTCAGGAAGGAATTGCTGTGTTGCTGTTTGCAGCCAGCATAGCATGAGGATGGGAGAGGCTGCCTTTGAAGCATGATGCCTGAGCCTCAGCCGAAGGCAGCTAGTGTGGATCCACACGTTAGCAGAACGATGAGCAGAGCTCCCAGTGAAGTGTTAATTTTTCAGGATGTTGGGTTTCTACCAGTGGATTTGTGTAATTTTAAGACAGAGCAAAGAAGCATAAGTACTTTATTAAGATAATAGTAATAATGACAGCATCTGGAAGGGGAGATCGTGGAGTCAAACCAACACATAGCCCACAGTGGGAAAAGGAATAGTGTTTATTTCTGCCTTGTAATGCTTTCTGGTTGAAAGCAAGTCTGTAAGGAGATTACCTCATTCGAGTTCTGAGCAGCCAGGGGATTAATGAAGGCACAGAGAGCTGAAACATTCCCCTTTCAGGGCTCAATGCAAATGCTGCCAAGCCAGCTCCAGCTAGTGCAGGTGGAGCCTTGGGTTCCTGCTTGCTGGTCAGGGCACTGATCCTGTGTAAGACCTTTTATCAGTGAAGTGATTCATCTGTGTGTCACTAGGTAAGACAATGCAGCACAAGGTAACACAATAAAGGATAGTGTTTTCTTTTAAACCATGAAGCACAAGCAAGTAATAGAGCCGGATGATAACAGGAGGCATCACCTGCAGGCAAGCAGAGAGGCTCCAAAGCTCCCTGGCAGAGCTGAAAATACATTGGAGAGGCTCTCCAGTGTGTAATTAAAATCTGTTTTGGCAATAGGGGAGGAATGCTGACTAGAGTGAGCCAAAATCAGGAGTATGGGAAAATCCAAGACAGGAATGAGAAGATGAGCAAAGCAACTGGAATTAGAAGAAAACCAAAGCAAACCTTTCTCCAGAACATCACCCGGCTCTGCAGATTCCTTAGATATTGCCTTTTAATCCCCATTATCCCATCCCCACCACCACTGTGTGCTAACTGGGATGGGTGACTGCCACCCCCAAGCTGGACACTGGTCCAGGCAGTGGGAGCATGGTCAGCCCAGGCAGCAGGGATCTGTCACCCAGGGTGAAATGTGTCACGAGAGTGAGGAGCTGCAAAGCAGACCCATGGTGTGATCCTCCACGGTGTGGGGAGCAGCCAGACACAAACAGGAGTGCGGGGAAGCTCACAGAAACATTTGAATTCAATTTTGTGTGATGTTCAGCTCAAAATAAACCGAGTGAATGGTTCCTTTCCTTTAATTACCAATTTCTGCTGTGAACCACAGCAACTTCCCCATGCCAGGGCGCAGGCTGCAGTAGCAGCCATGCTACAGATAATTACAGAACTTGCCAGCATACTTCCTACTGGATTTGCCCAAGGGAGCGTCTCTGGAACCGGTATAATGTGGGCTCAGGGCAGGCTGAGGAAGCGGGTGCTTTGGCAGCTCAGTTCTGATGCAATAGCCCATAGCCACAAAGGCAGAGCTGCCAGCTGGGTGAGAGGGATGGAATGTGCTCATTGGGAATATGGGTGCCTTTCTGCAGGGTGCGCCTGGCTCTGGTCGGGGGTCCTGAGAGCCACCACCAGCTCTTGTACCCACTTCTGTTGAGGTAGCGTGGTGTGGTGCAGGGTAACTGCTGGGGTGCTTGGGCTTGTGAACAGAATTGCTTGCAGGCTGCATCTCTTGTGTCTCTAAAACCCATCACCAGCTGTCTCTTTTACAGGGGAATTTATCAAGGCACTGTATGAATCAGATGAGAATTGCGAGGTGGATCCCAGTAAGTGTTCGTCTTCAGACCTGCCTGAACATCAGAGCAACCTGAAAATGTGCTGTGAGCTGGCCTTCTGCAAGATCATCAACTCCTACTGGTCAGTATCCTGTGAGCATCGCTCCCTTCCACATGCCCTTGGCTAGCAGAGCTGATGCAGCTGCAGGGGCAGGGTGGCAGCAGCCCATCCTTAGCCTGTTGGTACCCATCCCTGAGCTGTGTTGATGGGCAGCTTGTCAGAGAGCTTTGGAGAGAGAGCTGCAGGGCCCTGCTCACATCCTGTGGTGCATAAGGGAGCAGGAGCAAGGGTGAGGATGGCCAGAGGGTGGGACAGCAGCTTCTGCTCAGTGCATGGAGTATCTGCTCTATGAGTGCAACAGCCTCACTGATTCTCCATCATGCTTGTTTTCAGTGGGTGCTGAAGGGTTACTGGTGCACAGACATGGGGACAGGGCAGCAGAGCGAAGGAACATGAAATGCCTTTGCAAGTGTGGCCAATTCAGAGAGGCACTTGATGCCGACTGTGTGAAAGTCTGGAATAAAGGGCAGAAATGTATGGCCTGGGTCTCCTGCCCATGTAGGGATTCAGTCTGGATCAAACTGATGTGTTCTGCCTGTCTCAGATGAAGTTCTGAGATCCTCTCTGCCGCACGGAAGCTGCTCTAGCACAGGGAGCTTTTGTTTGGGCAGATGTTCTCTTGTTGCAGAGTGCTGGAGCCCAGGAGGATGCTGCTGTTCCTCTTGGTTTGCTCTTTGGCTCAGCATCCTGCATTCCTCTGTTAACCCCTCTGTCTCCCAGCCCCGGGGTGCTTGCTGAGGCAGAGGTGGGGAGCCCATTGCCTCCTTGGCCCAAGGCCTGGTATGCAGTCTGAGGTATTTCCTGGTTGGTTGTTCTCAGGGTAAAGGTTCTTGCAACTAGTTGAGGCAGGCCCGAATATGCAAAATTGATTAGAGTAAGGTAGTTGTATCCTGTTGTGGAGGAGGCGTCAGGCTCATGGTGTGACCCGTGCTCAGCCCTGGGGCCTAGCAGCCAGGGGTCCCTGGGTCTGTTAGAGATGCGGCCTGCAAAGATGACCTGAAAGGGGGAGAATGGGTTTGTGACTCTCTTTGCTTGGAGAAATAAAAGGGTCTGCTTCCTAACATACCTGACCTATATGAGAGAATGATCACTTTGTCTTACTACTGGGTTTGCAGTCTTCCTGCTTCAGAGTCTGGGCTTAGTTTGTATTAACGTGTTCAGTAACAGCACTGTTGTGGCAGAACATCAAGTCAGGATAATATTGGAGGAAGGAAGTCTTTGGTAATAAGGGTTTCTCATTTTCTCTCCTGTCCCAGCTGTTCTGTTGAGGTCTGAAAGCTCATGATACGCAATCTCACAGGACTGTGAGTGCAGGCCCAGGAAGGGAATTGCTTTTGCTGATCCTCTTCAGGGACAAAACAAGCAGCAGGAGGCTCATTCACACAAACAAGCAAAGGGCAGATTTCTTTACAGGTATCCTATACCTTGTCCTGAGCTGATTAATAACTGACTCAGGAGTGGTGTTTACCTGCTCTCCCAGGAGGGGTTCACTGCTTTCGGCCACCAGTGGAGTACAATTGTTTGAATTAATGTCTTCCTAAAAATACCCAAAGCAGCACTAAAAGGTCACTCTAAAAATAGGCTTCAAAAGTGACCTAAGGAGAGTCAGGAATGCACGGGAAGTTTGTTCCTCCAGTTCTGCCTTTCCAAGGAAGGCTGAAGCAGCTGCTCTGAGTGGTTCCCCCTTGTTCCTTTGTGCTCAGTGGTTCTTAGGGATTAATAGGGCTGCTGAGTGTTCAGGATTGGCCAAGGTATCCTGAGAGCTAACGATCCTGCTTTAAATAGAGTGCCAGAGTGTGCATGCATCTGCAGAGAGAGCCAGAGAGAGGAAAGAGGTTTACAATAACTGAAAATTGTTCTAATTATGACATAATTTGGACATCTGGGAAGTTTCAGTGTAAGCAGAATTGCAGCATGCGGGAGCTCATCCCTGGGAAGTTGGGTGATGAATTAGGGGCCCGTTTGTCACACGGAGCTGGGAACTGAGCTCCATCCGCTGTGGCACAATTGGAGGTTTGTAGTCTCCATCGCTGGTGAGCAGAGCTCAGGGGCTGCGTGCAGCCGGTGCTTCCCAGTGACTACAACCTGTCCTGATCAGTCAAGCCTCAAATTGCTTAAAGGATTCTCCTGTTTCTGGGCAAATATCATGAAGTAGAAGGGCTTTGTCCAATTGTGTGGATCAAATCAAAGACAGAGGGGGATTTATCCAGCCAGAAATGTTGGCTAATGTTGTCTATAAAGCACAGGGTAAAAGCTCATGGATGTGAAAGCATGAAACCAACACGGAGCAGAAGCTGAATGCAATGGAAGCATTTCCAAGTGCTTCCAAGGAGCATCACCACCCATGTCAGGTTGGATTGAAACCTGGAAACCTGGAGCGCAGCTGTATGGGCCTTACCATGCATGATGGGATGCCATGGGTGGGATCAACAGTAGCATCCCCAGACCTGAAATGGGGGTGGGCTCTCCCTGCTGAGTGCGGATGCTGCTGGCTCAGAGGATGGCTGCAGAGCCAGAGGCCATGGCTGTTGGTTGCAAGGTACCCACAAACCCCATAGGTCTGTGCAGTGTGGTAGTGTGGCCAGGAGCAGTCAGTTGGGCTCAATGGAATGAGTGTCCACAGTCCTGGGAAGCAGAGGCCGGAGGATGTAGAGTGCTGGCAACAGGAGGAATGACCTTGCACTGGCCTGGAGGCCTGGCAGTGCTGTGTTTTGGAGCCTCCCAGCTGGCTCTTGCTGTTGCTGGACAGTGGATGGTGTCTCTGGCCATGCAACTCCCTAGATTTTCCCCTTCTGCAGTCAGTCCGGGCAGGCCATTGAGAACCAGGCTCATATTGTTGTGCTTTTCCCAGATAGTCCCTGCACCCAAACTGGGAAACCTCTGAAATGGCTGTTTGTTAAGGAGATTTGTGGTCTAAAATGGAGTCCGACCTCGCTTCAGTCTGGTTTTGTACACCCGCTCTGATGCTGAAGCAGAGGTGGTGGTTGCTGTCAGGGGGGGGAGCTGTGTACCAGGGACCCAGGGGACCAAGGGCAGCGTGGTGTGACCCACTGCCAGCCTGCTCCCGGCAGTGGGAGTATCCAGCTGAATAAATAACACATGCTGGGAACAGGATAAGGTGGGAGCAGGGAGCTGGGGAGGGCTGGACAGAAACAGGCAGCAAGTTGTGCAGTGATAAGGACTGCTGCAGCTACTGACTGCTGGAGCCAGGGGAATTCTGGTATCCAGGAAAGCCAGGCTGAGGTCTGGGCCCCTACAAGGCTGGAGGAGCTCCAGTGGAGCTCCGTGTTTGTACTGGTCACAGTAGGATTTGATCCGTGTGCTTGAACAGGAGTATAACAACCTGTACAGCCACAGTGGTGACCCTGGTACCACGGATGTTCCTGCTGAGGTGGTCCCTAATGCTGTGTTTCTTCAGGAGACACAATCCCCCTTGGTGGCTGAGCTTCCCCTGGTTCAGAGAACCCTGAAACACTATCAGCTGGCTTGGGATGAGCTGCTTTGCCCAGATTGTCTCATGTCTGCATCTTCCCACTTGTCCAGGGTTTAAGCACCCAGCACAACCAGAGAGTGTTCATTAGTCTGATGAAAGCTGTTTCTCCTACAACATTATGGAGCAGCTTTGCTTTGTCCTGCGTGGCTTGGGTGTCCTGAGGAACACTGCAACAAACAAGGACAGGCTGTGATGTGGGTGGTGGTGCTGCTGTGCATCATCAGGCTCTACCGCTGTATGGGTCTGGGTGTCGTACCCCACGGCTGATACACACCATATATAGTAACTGCTGTGTGGTACTTTGAGCACCCTGGCCTTGAACTCATCATCCCTGCAATGTCCTCCTGTCCTTCCAGTGTATTCCCAAGGGAGCTCAAGGAAGTTTTTGCCTCATGGAGACAAGAATGCAGCAACCGCGGCCGCCCGGACATCAGCGAGCGACTGATCAGTGCCTCCCTGTTCCTGCGGTTCCTGTGCCCGGCCATCATGTCCCCGTCCCTCTTCAGCCTCCTGCAGGAGTACCCGGACGACCGCACTGCACGCACTTTGACCCTCATTGCCAAGGTCACCCAGAACCTCGCCAACTTTGCCAAGTAAGCCCGGAGCCAGAGTGGGAGCAGGCAGGAGGCGGCGGGTGTGCAGGCAGCACCAGCACCGCAGCCCCACACTGCCTGCTCCTTGCCTCGATGGAAGGGGCTGGTTGTTTCCTGTTGGCTTTTTCTCCCCTGTCTCTCTGGGACCCATTCCCTCACTGCAGGGTCAGGGAGATCACTGAAATTTCCAAAACAGGATGTGTTTTATGAGCAGGAAAACAAACTGTTCTGAGCACACAGAGGAGCCAGAGGGCTGGCAGCAGGGACACCCCAGCGCAGGCAGGCACATTGTCCTGGCGTGGCATGGTTGGCCTCCTGGAGGCACCAGCAGGACCAGAACCTCAAGAGCAGCTTGTTGCTGGTCTTTCCCTCCTGTAAGCTCTAGGACCTTCCCTGCTGTTCAAACGCAGTTGTCTGAACTGGGAGGGTATGAAAGGAGAAGGGAACAGTCAGTTCTGACTGACTGCTCTCAGTTTCTAACTAAACCCATTGGTTTGGTGGAAACAAAGCGAGAGATTTCTGAGAATCTTTCCCCTAGCTGCAGCTCTGAGCTACTTACCCTGAGCTCTGATAACAAAATGATGAGCTTTCCGAAACATGAATGGACAGTTTCTGTCTAAAGCTTCTTAGATTTGGAATCCAGCTTAGTAGACACAGTCGCCGTCAGGAGCATGCAGGCATGCAGGCGCAGATGGAAGATGTACAAGTGTGTTACACTTGATGACAGCAATTCTCTGCATTCCTGACCAATCCCTAACTAAAGGGCTTTTGGATTCTCAGCACTTCGCAGGAAGGACTCTTAACTAAGCTGACATGAGTCAGCCCAAAGTGATGGAGCTGAGCTGTACCGCAGCGGGCACACAGCAGAGCCTCACCATCACTGGCACAGCACCAACCACTGTTGGTACAGTTGAACCACAGGACCCTCCCTGTCACGCTCTAAATAAGACATTAATCCAGAGGGGGGTCCTGGGGAGTGCTTGGGGCAGAGGAGGGTGCAGGAAGCCAGAGGGGACACATGGGCTGGCCCAGCTGCAGGTATAGCTCTCCAGGGTGATCCCAGAGCCATTGTGCTGGGGCAGCAGTGGCTGGGCTTAGCTCCATGCTTGTGGAAGAGCAGGGAGAGTGCAGGATTCCTGCCACCACCGTGGGCTTCGGTCAGTTGATGGTGCTTGGAATTATGATTTATTTCCAGTGACAGGTCCTATTTCTGGCGGCTGTGCCCTGACCCAGCAGTAAGATACACACCATTACCAACAACAGCTTTGTTTCTCTAGCTTGCACCTTTATTTCTGCTGTGGAGATCCCACGCTGACGAGGACATATCTGGGTTAGGCTGGAGTTAATTTAGGTTCCATGATCAGTGAGGTGTACCAGGTGCCTGCTGAGCAACCCAGGCATCCCAAAGGCTTTGAAGGATTCAGGTGGGAGAGGAAGGTTCTGGCATCCTCACCTGTGTATGTACCAACGCATTTTGTTGGCTGTACCTCTGTTTACAGGATTTAGCTGAAATCCCTGTTGCTGTCTTGATAGGTTTGGCAGCAAAGAGGAGTACATGTCCTTTATGAACCAGTTCCTGGAACACGAATGGACTAACATGCAGAGGTTTCTCCTGGAGATTTCCAATCCAGAAACCATCTCAAACACCGCTGGCTTTGAAGGCTACATTGACCTTGGCCGGGAACTGTCCACTTTGCACTCGCTACTCTGGGAAGTCATTTCTCAACTGGAGCAGGTATCCAGGGGGATCACAGGGGCAGCCCTTGGCTTCTATAGCCACATGTGCTGGGACATCCCATAGCCTCAGCGGTGGGGGTAAATGATGGAGAAAATGAACAATGTATATTAAACGTGATTCACTGAGGAAACTGTGCAGCAAAGACCGCGGTTCTCTACTGAAACCACAGATGTTGGTAGTAATCCTGCTGTCTTTTTGGCCAGGGCACTGCAACGAAGCTTGGGCCTCTGCCTCGGATCCTGAGGGATGTCAACGCTGCGCTCAGTAACCCAGCCTGCGTGCAGGTCTCGGTCACGGCCGATCACACTGCATCCACACCTAGTGCTGGCAACAGCATCTCTGCGGGGCTGCAGAAAATGGTGATAGAAAATGACTTATCTGGGTAAGAGCATGAAGGGCCATGGAGCAGGGAAATGCTGAACGTTCATCCGCTGCCAAAACCGGAGCACCGGCAGGGACAGGCGGGGCAGGGTGTAGTGTGGAGGTGTCTGATCCATGCACTAGGCTTTCTGATCGCAGAACTGGTACTGGCTGTAGTTCAGCTCTGAATCTGGACAGAGCAGTGGGCAGGAGCGCAAGGACACAGCCCCATGCTGGGTCCCTTGAGAACCAAGTGGGGATCTGGGAAATAAGAACTTTGTATTTGTGTTCTCAGCTGTTGGCTGCAGAAGCCAAATGTGCATCCTTTGAGGACCTAAGGGCTTGTCTGCACTACCCTCAAAGGGGTCAGTGTTGCCATTAAGTTCACTGGGTCGCTGGGTATGCAAGATCTATAGGATTTGCCTTACCCACCTTTGTAAGACATAGGGTATGTGCTGAATTCACTGAGATCCAAACCTGGGCATTTCTTTAACAGTTGCAAAGCTGTAGAGGCCTGACAGAGACATTTCAGTCTCCTCTGTCTGGTTTTGTGAACTGGGTGTTTTTAATGATGAGCAGTGATTCACAGGCACAGTCACCTAACATACGTTCTGGGCTCATTATATAAGGAGTTTCATTCATGGAGAAGATGACTGTTGCAAACCTGTAATGTTTCTGTTTGTGGCAAATGAAAGGGAGCCCCCACAAATTGAAAGACTGAGCTGGTAAAATAGTTTGTAAGTGGCAACTGCATAATGTTTAACAGTTTAATTAGGAATGAAAGGCAGCAATGGCACTGGACTGGCTCTAATCAGAGCTTTCATCTCTAATGCTTCCCAGCGTGAGGTGCAATTATTTCAGTCTAATGCTATGGAGGATCTCTGACAATATGTTTTCACCCAAATACTTGCTTACGGTGCACCATCTTTGATCAGTGTATATTCACATTAATCTACTGCAAAGCTCTTTCTTCCTATCCCCAAGAAAATCAATATTGCATGAATGTGTGTTGCAGCAGGAGGTCTGGGTGCATAACCTGCAATTGCTGGGCTGTAGCTCTGCTGTTGGAGCTCTTTCTCTGATCCTTGAAGGCGTGGTGTGGATCAGGCTCCCATGGTGTTCCATGCCCTCTCATTTGGCCAGTGTGCCCTGAGGAGCTGACTGCCCGGGTGCAGAGCAGGGCACCAGCTGGGAGCAGAAGGGGGGAGTGACACATGATGAGGAGCAGGTCCAGCTGGGGATGCATCCGGCACAGTGCAGTGCTCCCCATGCATACACTCACCCTTTGCTCCCCTGCCTGCTCCCGTGGGGCTGCCCAGGGCTCCCTCATCCTCCTGCTCCCCCTGCACTGTCCCTGCATCCCAGGGGCAGGGTTTTGGTCCCATCCCACACAGCTGTGCCACACTGATTTCTTCTGAGTGATTTGGGTTTTTCCTGCTCCGGTGCAGCATTCACAACTCTTCTTTTTTGTTTTGTTTTCCTTTCCTCTTCCTTACGCACTGACTTCCCCGCAGTCTGATAGATTTCACACGGTTACCATCTCCAACCCCTGAAAACAAGGACTTGTTTTTTGTCACAAGGTCTGCTGGGGCCCAGCCCTCGCCCGCCCGAAGCTCCAGTTACTCAGAGGCCAATGAGCCCGACGTGCAGATGTCTAATGGCAGCAAGAGTTTGTCCATGGTGGACTTGCAGGACAATCGGCTCTTGGACAGTGGGGCCAACGCGCCCGGGGCGGCTGACTCCCTCAATGACAGTCAGTCATCCCTTGGGCAGCTGCAGGGCGTATGGACCACACGGACTCAGCAGAACAGCGTCACGGGCATGGCCACGGTGCGCCGGGTGGGTCAGACCCCGACCACGCCGAGCGGCGAGAGCGCGCCGGGCCGGCCGCAGCTCCTGGCCCCGCTCTCCTTCCAGAACCCCGTCTATCAGATGGCAGCGGGGCTGCCGCTGTCCCCACGCGGCCTGGGTGACTCAGGCTCCGAGTGCCACAGCTCGCTCAGCTCGCACAGCAACAGCGAGGAGCTGACGGCCAACAAGCACGGCTTCGGTGCGCCCGCCGCCGAGGACCTGGCGCGCCGCACCGGGGAGCTGGCCCGCAGGCAGCTCTCGCTGACCGAGAAGGGCGGGCAGCCCACGGTGCCACGGCAGAACAGTGCGGGGCCACAGCGCCGGATAGACCAGCCACCGCCACCGCCCGCGCCCCGCGGCCGCACGCCGCCCTCCTTGCTGAGCACCGTGCAGTACCCACGGCCCGGCAGTGGCACCATCATGTCCTCCTCGCCGGACTGGCCCGGCAGCGGTGCCCGCCTCCGGCAGCAGTCCTCCTCCTCCAAGGGTGACAGCCCCGAGATGAAGCAGCGCACGATGCACAAGCAGGTGAGTGTGGGGAGGCAAAGCTCCGGGTGGACCCGGAGGAGAGGGTGACCAAGTGGGGACTGCTGCAGAGGGAGGGGGTGTTGCTGTGGTTCCAAGTTACCGCATCACTGCCAGCCCCGTGGTGGCACTGCATGTGGAGGCACCCTGGCTCTTGCACCCAGCTTGGCCTGAGGCAGGGGACAGGGATGCAGATCAGTGTTCGCTCCCTGTGCTGGTGTGTGGCTGCCACAGGGCAGTAGGTGACCAAGACACGGGGCAGTGGCAGCAGTGCCTCTGTCCTGTGCTACCATCTCGTCACTGCTTTGCCTCTCCATGCCCAGGCTCTCATCCCATACCATAGTCAACCCCGCACCATCTCCCAGACTTGGACCAGGCCCTAAGCAATTGTCACTAAGAGTGTCCCTGCTGCTGCTCCTGTCCCAGTGAAGCCACAGCACTCCTGGACGTTCTTGTTTGTTTGCTGTGAGACCCTCCTGAGGGTCTCACCTGGGGAGGTGAGAGAGCAGGAAGGAAGGAGTGCGCTCCCCACCAAGAGTGATGCTCCTGCCACATGCTGGTCTGCACAGGAAGGAATTCACTATTCATGGTGCTAAAAGAGCAGTAGGTCACAGACCCAGGGCCCTCTGGTGTTCCTGGCAAGGATAAATTGGTTTTCTAGGACTCATTTATTCATTCTCCATCTCAGAAGTAACCCCATAGGGCTTCTCAGTGCCTAAAGCAAGAGTGCCACAAACCCAGAGGATGCGCACACCAAGAGCTCGCTGCATCTCAGCCCAGGCACAGGATTAAGGCACCACTTCAGCAGTATGGCATTGAAAGAGCAACAGAGTTGGTGTGACTCCTCTCCCCCACAAGGCAACCGTGGAGGCCTTTGGCACAGGTCCCATTCAAGGCTGTTCTGTCAGCCCCATCTGGAGCTGTGGTGCACATGGTATCAGTTCATAAGCACCAACATTAGCAAGCACGCTCGTAGCAGCGCCTGTGCAATGGGGATCAATACTCATTAGGGACAGAGGGCATAGAGCTCTGCCAGAGCAGCCTGTTTGGGAGCAGCCAGCAGTGAGCTGGGCTGACCCTTGGGAAGCCCTGGCCAAGCTGTGTTTGCAGATCTGTTCTCCTTCTGCCCCTCTGATCCTCTCAGAGCTCCTCTCAAGACCTGAGAGTGCCTCTCCCTGCTTGGGTATTAGCACCATCTGTAACCCATAATGAAGCTGCTTGCTTGTACAAAGGAATCACGTTTGGTGGCAGTTTCTGAAGTCCATGAACCTCGTTCCTGGCAGCCGGAAGCGCTTCCTCTGCTTCTGAAGTTCATCTGCTGAGCTGACTTCAGACTCTCCTAGAGATCAGATGTCCTTTTCCACACATGCAGAGAAGGAAGGAAGAGGCGGAAGGACCCGTGCAGAGCGAGCTGAGCTCTCATTGGCATCCCTTACCAGTGGCCTTTACGCTGCTGAGCTGAAGCCAGGTGGCCACTGCTCCTTGGAGCCACCGCAGATGCAGTATTCAAGCTGGAGATGCAAGGAAGGAGAGGATTTACAGCAAGGGATTTCATAAGCAGAGCCTGGAACTTCCGATTTGGCATTGTGAAAGCAGAGGAGCCAGCACAGGGAACCTCCAACCTCAGTGAGGTGATGAAACCAGTGCCCACTGCTGAGGACAGGACCTGCTGTTCTGCTTGCCAGTGGCTGGGTTTCTCCACAGTCCAGAGCTTAATGAAGAGAAAGCCCCCAACATTTCTGACTCATTAACTTGAATTCCCTTGTCCATGTCATCCAGATCATCTGCAGTCATCCAAGAAGCCGTTTACTATGGTTTGCAGTGAGCCAGGATGGACATTGACTTCCTCAGCCTTGTTATGTGGTTGGAAAATATTCAGGCAATGCCATTTGAGGTCCCTGCCCAGGCTAGCCCTGAACAGCAGCCATGGCTCTAAGTCACTGACCATGGAGCTGCCCCTTGAGCTGCTACGTGAACAAACCTAGAGATACACTACCAAGATGTGGAGCATGTGGACCTCTTCAGCATCCTAAGTGTAGTCTCAGCCAAGAAGAAACCTTTCTATTCCAAAAAGGAATGACCAGAAGCAGCATTTCAGTTTGCAGATCTGGTTTTATCCACAGCAAGCACACAGCTCAGTGGAAGAAGCCAAAGAGTGAAACCTCTGCGTGTGGAGTGCCTCCAGCACATCAAGCCATGCTGTTTCCCTCGGTGCCTTCTCAGGTCATATCCTTCAGAGGTGACAGGGCCTGAAACCTGGGCCCTTCCAGCATACATCTGTTGTGTGGGATGGCACAGCAAGAATCTGGCTGTCAAAGGCTGTTTGACCTAAAATAATGCGCAGGTACAGAGCAGGAGCTGTTCCTCCCCGTCCACCCCCATAGCTCAGGCTGTTGGCTGCTGTTGGAGCAGCACGGGAGAGGGCTTGGAGGGAAATTCTCTCTCCAGCTTCATGACCATTTCTGTTACAGGTTTTTCTTTTGTTATGGTTGTATGTTTCATTGTAGGCCCCTTCTCCTGTGAACCCCAATGCCCTGGACCGCACTGCCGCTTGGCTTTTGAATATGAACATGCAGTTTTTAGAAGATGAAAGCATTGACCCAGATTCCAAGCACAGGGATAAGCTCAGGAATAAGGACGAGCTCAGCCAAGCAGAAAAGGTAAAACCTGATTGGATTGAAACAAGTGTCTAAATAGAGAGAGGATTTCCTTGAATGTCTTTGATCCGAGCAGCCTGGGAACAGGGTGGGCTCTGTGGCAGATCCCTGCCCAGGAGAGGGTCCTTCTCTGCCCTGCTCAGCCTCACAGGGCGCTTCTGGGCAAGGACTGGGAGGTTTGCACACACACAGTGACTGCAGTCAGCCTCTGATAAAGCAAGTCAGAAAAACAGGAGCCAGGAATCAAGGGTTGATGCTGCTCTGCAACAGACTCTGGAGCCAGACAGTGCCTGTTACCTCCGCCATTGCTGCTCCCATCTGCAGGGCAGGAGAGCTTAGGAGTTAAACACAGCTATAAGAGATGAGCACGAGGTGCAGGCAGCCTCGCAGCAGGGACACGACGGGACAGGGAGCAAGAAGCAGTTTCCATGTGAAAATGGAGCTGTGAGCAGATTCTGCTCTCAGAGGCAGCACTGGGGCCTGGGGTGACTTCAGTGGTGCAGTGACACTGCCCCGAGCTCATGGCTGTGACCCACAGAGCCTGGGGCTCTGTCACGGGTCAGTTCCAGAGTACTCAGTTGGAGCCCACAGTCCCTGTGCTGCCTCTCCCCATTCCGGGACCAACCTGGGGTGGGAAGCAGGGAAGGGACAGAGAAGGCCTGACCAGGGTGAAGGAGGGTTAGAACTGAGGAGTCAGGAGCTGGGATGATCCCATCTTTGCTGGTGGCTGCTGCTGCAAGGTGCTTCCTCACAGCCTGGCACCGCCGGGACCTGCAGTTGGGCACTGTTGGCATTTGGGATGTTCCTCAATGTGCTTCTCTTCTGTCCGCCGCATGTCACCACCCGGTGCCACAGAACTGAGGCATCCCCTCCCTCCACCTCCTTCCTGCTCTTCCAGCACGGACGTCTTTCTGTTCATGTTGAACCCTCCTGTGCTTGTTCTGCTGTGCTGCATCACTTTGGGACTGCCAGCTGGTATCTTAAGGGATATTGCAAAGGCAGGTACCATAGGGACTGGCAGCTCCAGCTGCCCCAGGGAGAACATGGCAGAGTTTTGTGACAGCTCAGCCCGTTTCTCCCCATCTTTCTGCTCCTTGGGTGTTCCTGTAAATACAGACACGCACTGTTCAGGCAGCAGCTGACCCCGGTCCACTTGCAGCAGGCTGTTAGCAGAGACAGAGAAATCTTAGCTACCACCTAAGCACAGACACCCACAGGCACAAATCAAAGGGGAGGCGTTGTCAGACTGGTGCATCATGCACTGGCTTGTTGCTGCTTTTAGTCATTGCAGGGCTTCTAAAAGAGGTTTGAGTCTGCAGTAGGGATGACAGGGACGAGCTTTGGAACCAGAGGTGAAATGCTGAAGGGGCACACGCTAGGAACCATGTGCTAGCCTCCTCCTGTCCTCCGGGGTGGACACGGTGTGTGCCAGGCTGAGCACCGAGGGCCTTGCAGCAAACCCATCCCTGTCCTGAGCTGAGCAGGAGCTCCCCCCCACCTGGAGCCTGCTGTCATTCCCATGCAGCATCTTCTGTTACTTTGCTGTCACATCAGTCACTGACATTACAGATCACCGTTAGCATAACCTCTCTCCCCACTGCTGTAAGACGGGAATGGTAACGGAGAACAAGTGTTCTAGAGACAGGAGCGACTCCTTCAGTCTCTGAGGCCTCTTCTGCTATCATTTGAGCTCACTTACGCTGCTCCTATTTTAAGGCTAGGGTAGGTATTTAATCTTTCCTGTTCAAGCAGCTCCCTTCTGTCTGACTTTAGTGCTTCTGTGCCACTGTCTGGGCGTTCATGTTCTCTCATCGCTGCAGGTTCCATGTGCAAACTGTGTTGTTCCAGTCCCGCAGTAAAAGCTTTGCTAAAGGAGGATCAGTGATGTGCATGTCCAGCCATGGCTCGAGTGCTTTGGCATGTCAGGAAGCCATCAGCATCATAAATGTTCAATCCCTAGGAGTTAAAGCTCCTTCTGCTGTCAGGGGATTGGTATCAGAACACAACATGGACTGACACGGGCTGGGCAGACTCCCCATCACTGGGACACAACCATGTCCATGTGCTTACACAGGTGGCACTGGCCAAAGGGGAAGGCCATGTTTTTTCAGCTGGTCAATTCGGGACACACTAAAGTGCATTTCTGTCAGCTCCTGAATAACGCTTGGAGCTTTGTAACAGACTTCATGACTCAGATGAAGTCTTTTCCCCTGACTCTAAAAGCAGCTTGTCACATTGGCAGCAGCGTGTTCAGTGTCCTGAGGTTGTGCCAGTGCAGGGGCTGGGTTCAAGCCTAGTTCCAAAGCTGATTTCTCTAACTGAAGTCTTTGTGTTAGGTTGGGTTTTGTACAGCTGAATTTTCCTTTAGCAAAGCAACTTGCAGCGACTGCTGAGCTTCTGCAGGAGCTGAACCAGCTCAACCGAGTTAACGGCGCTTCATGTTCTAATTGCTTTATGTGATTCTTCTGCTGCTGACTTTCAGCTTCATCTGAATGAACGGCATAACCGTGGGATCTTGGCTTCATGCAGCAGCTCTTCTCGGGTTGAATCCTGGTTTGACAGCGGATTGTGTTAACATGCTGGGCCCTAAAAGGTAGTGGTGCTCACTGCCCCACTCAGTACAGTGTTGCCCTCACCTTGATAAGGGTGACTCCTTATGCCAGGTCAGCAGAGCCTGGTTCCTGGCAGGACACAGGCAGCACTGACAGCTCAGTCTTGGCTTCCAGCACGTCCAAAGCACCCCCATCTACCGCTGTGATGAAGAGCTCCTGTGTAAACCCAGAATCCCACCAGTGCAGCTCCTGCCTGTGCTCAGCGCGGTGCCGTGAGCGTGCAGACGGTGCCGGCTGCGTTTGCCACCCGCTCGCTCTAACCTGCCTCCCCTGTGAAATGCCAGACTCTGCTAACGTCCCCTTCTCTGAACCTGGCAGTGACCGCCCGCCAGCGGACACGGCGTCGCTCCTAGAGCAGTGGAGAAGATGGAAGAGGAGGTGTCGGCAAGCAGGGCTGTCCCACACGGGTTTGCAGCTAGTCCTGTGCAAGGAGAGGGGCATAAGGGGGCGATGGGGAAACCCTGGCAAGGGCAAAGCCCTACTGGGTAACATGGCACATGTGTTTTCTCCTCTCGTGTCTGTCCTTGCGTGCTGTAGTACCAGCAGGACCTAGTGGTGCTGCAGGACAAGCTGCGCATTTCCAACAAGAAGCTGGAGGAATATGAGACTCGCTTCAAATGCCAGGAGGAGACGACGCAGAAGCTGATGCTGGAATACCAGGCCAGGCTGGAGGAGAGCGAGGAGCGGCTCCGGAGGCAGCAGGAGGATAAGGAGATCCAAATGAAGGGCATCATCAGCAGGTACACTCCCAGGGGCAGTTTAAAGCTTCGGGTTCCCTTCCACCCATCAGTGTTACCTGGACAAGGAAAACCCTGACAATTCCCTGATCACAAAGGCAAAACTTCATGAGGGGATGCTGTTAGCTCGCCCCAGTTCCCAGAGGATCTGGCAGGTTTGCTCCTCTGTCCTATGAGCAATAGATGTGACGATCAAAATGTTCTTTTCCTGCTGTTTAGCTAAAGCTCTCATCACCATCCCATTACTCCTAGCTATAAATCTCTTCCGCCCAGTGGGATGCGGTGTTTGTGTTTGTCTGGGACACAGAATGTTCAGTGCAGCCTTCACCTGAGCCAAACGAACCTAGTGCTAATAATGACCCATCATAAATGGGTCAGCCCTCACCATTCTGTATCACTTAAGCTTTGGGAGAGTGCTGTAGAGAGCTCTAGAGAAGAGCCAGAAAAAAGAGTGGCTCTGAACTGTTGGTTTGTGTGTAAAAGGTAAGTGCCAATGACTGTGTGCCTCCTTTGTGCTCAGATGCACAACTGCAGGTCACAGAATCATCAATGGTTTGGGTTGGAAAGGACCTTAAGATCATCCACTTGCAACCCCCTGCCATGGGCCAGAGCACCTTCAACTGCTCCAGGTTGCTCCAAGCCCCTTCCAGCCTGGCCTTAAACACTGCCAGGGATGGAGCATACACAGCTTCCCTGGAAAACCTGTTCTAGTGCCTCACCACTCTCACAGGGAAGAATTTCTTCATCATATCCAAAGTAAATCTCCTGTTTAAGTCTGAACCCATTGTCCCTCATCCTATCACTACAATCCCTGCTGAAGAGTTCCCTCTGAGAGAGAGTTCCCATCTCTTCCTGTGTGCTTCACAGACGTACATCACCCCTTTACTTCCTTAGTGTCAGGGCCTAAATGGGGACATGATTTGTGTGATTCACTCTGGGTGGCAGA
Organism: Forpus xanthops; assembly: GCA_032466535.1. Taxonomy (NCBI): domain Eukaryota; kingdom Metazoa; phylum Chordata; class Aves; order Psittaciformes; family Psittacidae; genus Forpus; species Forpus xanthops. Next base: position 42,488 of record JASSUY010036145.1, read on the forward strand.
TCCAGGTGTGTATGAGGCTGATACCTGGGCTCAGCAGAGCTCAACACATGCAATGTGTTTTCTTGTCTGTTTGACCAGGCTGATGTCAGTTGAGGAGGAGTTAAAAAAGGACCATGCAGAAATGCAGGCTGCTGTGGATTCCAAGCAGAAGATTATCGATGCACAGGTGAGTCCCACTGCCAGGGCCTGCAGCACTTTGCAGGGTGCCTCTGCCACCATGCAGCCCCATGCCATGCAGCAGGGCCAGCTCAGGCATGGTGAGACTGCCCTGGGTGAGTCACCACCACGCTGCAGCCAGGGTCAGCAGTTATGGGTTTATTGTCACAGCATTCACGTTCATACAGTGGGTTTGTTTCCAACCTCAGAGCTTGGGAGGTGACACAGAGGATGTGGAGGGTGGCACTTTGTGGAAGGATCATGCCCACAGTTCAGTTTGTGGAAGGAGCATGTCCTGAGGTCCTCAGAGCTTTGCTTGCTACTTCATGTTCCAGTAATGCTCGCAGGACCTGGGTACAAGGAACACAGAGCCTGGTCAGAGCAAAGAGAACGTGTTTTATTCAGCCTTTGGGTTGGGGTTTGGAGGATTGGGAAGCTCCGTTATGGCTATGGATTACACTGGCAGAGGAGCATCAGATGATGGGTTAAAGCACCAGGCTTGGAAAAGAGAACCTGAAAATACACTGTAATTTGTTTAGGCATCCTCTCAGCAGGCAGGCCTTCCTCCAGGTTGGGGCTAGGTGATACTATATTCTAGGCTTATTCTTAACAACCCTGTTAAATCACCCGTGCGTCACTGCTCATGACTAATTCACCATACAGCTAATTAAAAAGGAGCTGAGGCAGTGCTAACTTCATTACAAGAATTGCTGGGTTTCTGTAGTGTATTCAAAGCCAGTAAATCCTCCTGTTCCCTGGCACATACAGGGGGTCTGTGAGGTGGGAGCTGTGCAAACAGCACCTCTTGACCCACTGTGCTGCCTCCTGCCACACTCTGTTAGTGTGAGGCTCTTACCATGGGCCCCTCACATCCTGCATGGGTCTCTTTATCATCTAGGGCTGTACAATAGTGCTGGACGTGTTCATACATGAGGGACCTTCAAAGTTACACAGAAGCACTACTCTTGAGTTGGTTCTGTTCCCTTCTGCTAGCAGCAGAGGAGGATGATGACACTGGCAGAGAACAGGAGTGCCAAAACCAGGCTGCAACGCAGAAGCTCTTGCTCCCATCCTTGCAATACTGCAATGGGTAGGAGCTGTCATCAAAGCCATCCTGGGGCACCCCAAGTCACTTAAACTATTAATTTATGGCAACAGGGTCAATTAAACACTGAAGGAATAACCATCCTGGGAGAGCTTGAGTTTAGAAAAGGAATCTCACCACCTTTAACAGCTGTTCAGAGCAAACAGTACAACGAGTTTCTGTGTAACTGAGGAATTAAACTGTTACCTCTGTTTTCCTCAGGACGCGGACAGGAACTCAGCTCATTGCACAGCAAAGCCCATTTGCACCCTGCTAAAGCAGGGGATTCCCAAAAATGCTCTGTACCACTTAAACCCCCCTAAAAACCTCAGGATGCCAAAGAGAAAGGTCCTTTCCCGAGAGGCATCACAGAGGGACGTGTCTCCATGCCTTCCCACTGACTCTGCCCCTCTGCTTGCAGGAGAAACGCATTGCTTCCCTGGATGCTGCCAACGCACGGTTAATGAGTGCCCTTACTCAGCTCAAAGAGAGGTACAGCATGCAGACACGTAATGGGATCTCCCCCACAAACCCAACTAAATTGCAGATTACAGAGAATGGCGAATTCAGAAACAGCAGTAATTGTTAACCCGCGGAGGGAGCCGCAGGAGGAGGCCACAGAGACCGTGCAGCAGCAGGCGTGAGCTTCAGAGAACGGCTGCTCCCCCTGAGGACCCCGCTCCTTACTGCGGACGGCGCTTGACTGAGCCTCTGTGGGAGATGCTAATGCCAGCACATTGAGGGGACGGAAAGATCGAGTGTGAGATGAGTGGCATAAGGAAATAACATCTATTTGAGCATTGCTGTCACTGTTGGATTTCAATCAGTGTTTAATGTTTAAACAAGTTACCTTTCTTTCCTTCTAAACTGCCCAAAGGATACGCCTCACCCCTCCCAGCAAGGAGTAATGTCCTTGTCATTGCAGTAAGCGACACGAAGGGAGCTGGGCAGAGCCTGCAGCAGGCAGGGGCCCAGGAAAGTCCAGTTAAAGGGTGCTGCTGGAGGTAGCTGTCCGAGGGATGCAGCGCCCACTCCTGTGACTCCCCTGGGATCACAGCCCTCTCCCAAAGCAAGCCCTGAGCCCAGCCCAGCCTCCTTGTGGCTTTTGTGAGGCCACTGACTGCCCACAGGGGCACTGGCAGGGGGATTAGTGTTGAATTGACTCCACCAGAGAGGGAGACAGCCCAGACAAGAGAGCAGGGCACAGGCTGGTTGCTGGAGTAGCCAAAGAGGTGCTGCAGGGCAGCGAGAAGGGCATCACTGGGGGTCCTTGGGCAGCCCAGGGGAGCAGAGCAAGCCCAAGGCTCTGGCACCTGAACAGCGACCTGATGCCTCTACAGCTTCTGCTCTCACAAGTAATGGGGAAGAGCCTGTGTAAGCAATAGCCCTGGGGCACTGTGGCCCTGTCCTGCCCAGACACACTTCTAGCCACGGAATAAATAAATGTTGCCTGAGCTTGGTCCTGAGCTGTCAATGAGGTGCAGGGGATGGAAGATTTGCCCGGTGTGGTAGAGGGGGAGTGAGGGGCTATGTGAAGTCACCAGCTTCTTGTGTGCCAGAGGGTTCGTATGGGGATGTAATGCTCTGTGCAGAGGTTTTTACTGTTTCTGGGGAGAAAACAGACAAAGAAACAAGAAAAAAAAACCCACCCTGAAGACCCATGAAGATCGGTAATTGTATTTCTTTTCTTTCACAGTATGCATTAGAAAAAAAAAGATCCCATTTTCTGGAATACTGTCCTCTTTAAATTGGGAATGAGCACTGCATGGAAATTAACCGGCTCGAAGAATGTAAAACATGGTCATAAGGGAGTAACCACCAAGAACAGCAGCCACCACCGAAAGGCCCCTTGTCAGGAGCACTGTGCAGGCATAAGCCAGGATTAGACTTTCCCAGCTGCTGAGACGCAGATCCCGGCACATTCCCGTTGTGCTCAGCGGAGGGGTCACCTCCTTAACGGGGGATCGTGCCGCCACGGTGTGTTTGTTGGGTTGTGGTTGTTCTAAGGTAGCGCTTCATGACTCCCACTCTCAGAGCAGGTCACTCGTAACCAAGAGCCCAGAGCTCTCTCTGAGATACGGATGACAGTGTACAGTGTACAGGACCTCTGCCTGTTCTCCCACTAAGGTTTATTACACTGCTCAACGCCTGTCCTAGCTCCTCCTGCCATGTGTAAATGTACAAAGGGACTAGGATGCTCACTGAGCTCTGCACAGCTCAGGTACCGTCTCCAGCCTCACCCCACCTAGGCTGCCTGAGCAGGACACTTTGGCAGTAAGCTCTGCATTGCCATGCTGCCCCACAGGCTCATTCACAGCATTCACCACATGCAATTGCTTTCACAGCTAAAGATGATGCCTTTGGTTCCTAAACGTTTTCCGGGTCCCGGGAAGCCCTGGGCTGAGCCGAGTGCGGTTTGGTCCATGGAGGAGAGGACACGGTGCACTGAGGTCTGCACAGCCCACCACCAGCCGCAGCACGGTGCAGTCACCCAGCCGGAGCTCCAGAGAGCAGGAATAAGTATTTATGACAAGTGAATGTTGGAGACTAGCACAGATGGCTTTGAAGAACCGCACAAAACTGACAAGGTTACCACTGGAGAAAGACCCAGACAGGTTAGGAGCACACAGGGTACCGTGACCTGTTGGGTCCCTACACTTACATCTGCCATTGCCTCAAACACATGGTAACAACCCTGCAAAACCAAGACGATTTTAAGCCACTGTTGCCCTGAGGTGTGCGTTTAGAGCTGATGGGGTTTGAGTTCCACACACTCGTGTTGCAGAGCCGGGAGTTTTCCAAGAGGGAAAGAACACGAGGAATGGAAACGCCAAGAGGGCCCGGGGCGGGCGGCGTGTTTCCATTCATACGCGGATGCAATGTTGGGATGCAGTCAGTGGGAAAAAGAACTGCCCACAAAACAAGTGTTTAGGCCTGGAGCTCAGCACAGTACAGTTTCACCTCCTGCCCCACAACCAAGGCGCTGCTCCCCTGCCCCATCTGCCCTGAGCTCCTGGTTAACTCAGCCTCGCACACACCTTGTTCTGCTGAACCAGCAGGAACACTTCAAATCCTGCCACAGCGAGTCAGGAACACCCGCAAGGTTCCAGCACCGGCACCCGCTGGAGCTGTGCCTCGGCCTCCTGAGGCAGTAGGAAAAGAAATCCCAATCAGGACAGACTCCTTACAGCAGACCCCCACTATTCCTCCCCATTCCCTCCCCTCTCCTTCCCTGCAACTCTCAACAACCACGACCCCCTCCTGAGCAGGTTCTGGGCTAGGTTTGCAGCTCCGGGCTCCGTTCCTTTGTGTTTCTGTTCCTTATGGACTGTACCTGTAAGGGGGTGCACACAGCACAGCAATACCAGAGGCAATCCCAAGTGGTGGTCGCAGCTCCGGAGCAAAGCTCCATGTGGAATGTTCCTCTCTCGTTCTTGTGCTTCCCCCCATCAGAGGCTGTTCAGTGCAACTGCGTCCCCGTGTAAATGAGACACAGACACACGCGGAGTTTTACCCTAATACAAGTCTTAATATTTTCTGGTAAATGTTCTCAGTGTTGACTGTACCGTATCTATCTCATTAACAGTTGTACATAGTAACTGCTGGTGCTGCTTATTGGGGCAGGGTTGGGCTGTATTTCACTGCTGGTTTGGAGAGGGGGGACCCGAGCTAGCAAATCTGGATCCACACACAGGTCTATGATTTCAGCCTCCTCCTTTGGGATCTGAGGGAAGGGGCAGGGAGAGAAGCCAGGGGTCCGGATTTGGGGTTGGCCCACCCCAAGGATTCTGTCTGAAGAGTTTTGATTTGGGGTTTTGTTAAACTGTAGTGAATGCTTGTCAAAAATGAGCAGTTTCACGTAAAGGGGATGAAATGGACTGACCATAAGGTCTCTGCAGACTCAAAGTGTCATCGTTTTGGACAGGGATTATGGCTTCAGTGCCAAAAGACTGGAGGGACCCACGTCCTTCCCCATGCCAACTGATACTACAGTGTAGTCATCAGCCCCTTTTGCACCAGTTTAAGCAAATCCTGCTGCCATCCAAAGAGTCCTGCATCACTGCACTGCCATTTGAGTCTGACTGGGTTTGTGTCCTGCTTCTGCAGTTGTAAAGCACTGTGAGAACATGCGGAATCCTTGGGGCCGGAAGCCAGCCCCATAGGCTGCTGCAGGGTGCAGGACACTGGTCCTGCTACTAGAGATATTCCTAAAGGGCCAAGGGACTTGCCCTAAGCAAAGCATCACAGGCTCTCCTAGGAAAGCAGCTGGCACATAACCATTCCCAAAGTTCAGAGCACTCTCAGCTTTTCCCTGTTACTGATATCCATACCCAGCTGCAACAGGAAACACACTGAGGTCAGAACTTCTAATAACAGGAGATGAGAAATGCTCCGATGCGTTCACCCAGGACAGCCACAATGTGGTCCATGGGTTTGACCTGCAAGGGGCTCCTGTCCCCTGTGACCCCCAGGAGATGCTCTGTCGGCAGCACTGTCACCAGCAGTGTCCAGCCCGGTCACTGCTATGTCCATAACACGTTGCTTTGCCTGTAGGAAGAGGCAGAAAGTCCAAAGGGAACAATTGCCCCTGGGATGAGCTCCCCACAGTATCCCCCTTCCCACCCCAGTCACTGCTGGGATCAGCGCTCAGAGCAATCCCAGCCTGACCCACTGGGACCTGGCATGGGGCAGCGCACACGGCCTCGTGACCACCACAAGATCCCTTTAGTAGCCAGAGGAAGGGGCAGCTCCCATCTCCAAGCAGGTCTCTGGTCCCTGCCCTGCTCCAGCCCTGCACAGGTAACCACTGCCGCCTTCTCTTCCCATGGGGAACGTGACACATGGGAGAGCAGGAGGACAGAGCAGCACATCAGCACACAGCTCCTGGGCTTTACAAACCAAATCCAACCTCGAGGGCGTTGCACCACATCCAGAAAAACCATGCTTGGGAAGAGGGTGTCACGTTCAAGCATTGACTTCCACAGATACCCGAGCTGTGACACTGCTGTAAATGCCATGTGGTTCTGCATCAGCTACCAGTGCCCCAGAGTGCAGCCTCCATGCTCACATATTCCTTTATCATACATCACTGTGTCTTAAGATATACCTCTCTCTGTATATCTGCTTAGGCTGATACTCATTCCTGATAAGCAGTCACTATGTTTTATATCCTCTTATAAAGAAAAACAGATCTTTTTTTGTAAGTATGTTTAAAGACCAAGCAAAGTGGAAGTGTTTGCTGAACCTCCTTCAGCTCCTTTTAAACTATGTAATAATGTACAGAGAAAGTTGTTGGTGTTCAAAGCAATGATGTGGCCGTGCAATTTATGTACATTTGCAATTAGAAATATTAAAGATTTATTTAGATATTTTATATGCTCCAGCACCTCTGCTCAAGTCATTTCCAGTTCTGAGAGCATCCTGGTACACACTGGCCACATGCACACAAGCATTTCTTCCCTGTCTCCCCAGACAGATCCCCCTTGTCCCAGCCCATCCCTGTCATCCTCCAGCCCATTCCCACTGCCTGGACCCCACTGACGCACCCCACTGCCCCAATGGCAGTGCTGGGGCTGCACAAGGCTGCAGCAACAGGGAGATCCACTGCTGCCTGTGCCCTGCCTGCACCCACCTCTGCCTCCAGCTCACCCCTCTGCTGTCTCTGCAACAGCAGGAAGCTTGGAGGAGAGTCATTAAACCCTGGGCAGCATCAGCACCTCTGCCTCATTAACATCACCATAATTCACTCCTCTAGGAGAGGGGGAAGACAGCCTGGCTGCAGCATCAGGGCTCAGGATGAGGAGAGCACCCATGGCTATTGCTGTGCCATGCAGCAGCTCGGGATGAGGAGAGCACCCATGGCTATTGCTGTGTCATGCAGCAGCTCGGGACGAGGAGTTCACCCATGGCTATTGCTGTGTCATGCAGCAGCTCGGGACGAGGAGAGCACCCATGGCTATTGCTGTGTCATGCAGCA